>WBMW01003000.1:0-86684 GCA_013396635.1 Penelope pileata | reverse complement strand
ACCACACCCAGGGATGTCATGGTTACTGTTGAATGATTTCCCTGGAGATAATAGTGGCACAGCTTTAAAAAATCAAGACCACTCACTGATTGACTTAAGAAATAAAAATGGTATAATGCTTTCCAGATTCAAGCTTGTAACAATACTTTCTTTGTATAAGCAACTAAGTGTCAGCATCATTCATTTGTAGGTCATATTCTTTAACCCTGTACATGAGTTTTCATCAGCATTTTCCTCTTTTTAAATACCTATGGATTTTCATAGAGAATATTTTTTATTTTTTTTTTAATCAAATTCTTGATTCTATCTTAATCTTAATCTTGTGCTTTTGTGGGGTGGAAGAGTTTGTTGATATGTAACTGGTAGTAACATTGGGCTAGTTCTAGGAATCACCGTCTGTCTGTCTTCAAGAGTTCCAGCTCTAGCTAGGAGGAGAAAATCGCAGTCTCCTACAGAGCCTAATATACTGCAAGGACGCAAGGGCTGTATTACATCTGAATTAACGTAACGTTCAATGTTGTCCAGTGTATTATGGCTTATCTCTTAGCCATGTGGTAAGGAATGGGCTTTCAGTGTCATCCATAGGAAAGGTCATCAGTAGGTGACTTAAAGATAGTTTAGCTGATAGCTTTTAGTATCTTATCCTAGCAAAATTTTCCAGGTATGAATTTTTGAAAGAACTGAAAAAATGATGAGTAAAGCTTTTGATTTTGTTTGGTTATTGGGATTCATTAAGATGGCTTTTTGAATACTGAAAACATATAATTGCAGTCTGTGGGGTTTTTATTTATAAAAACACTAATCACTCCCCCATCCCTCTTAGTTCCCAAAGACCCAGCTGAAATGACACTAACAGCATGGAAAGGCTGAGCTCTAGCGAGAGGTGCTATCTAGAAATATCCCTCCCAGCGCAGCTCCCTTCTAGCCCGGGAGAGGTGTCGAGAGACGCTCAGGATAGGCAGTGACAAAAGGATCTGTTGTTCCATGAGTCTGTAGGGCTTTTCTGCTTCAGCGCAGGGGTCACATCTGCTGTGATGGACCGCAGGCCGTGATAAAGACTGGGAGAGACTACACAGCTGCTCTGTGCTGGTGGGCTGATGCAGACTTTTTTTTTCCCTTCGCATTCTTCATTAATATTTTTCTGGTGAAAGGACGTGTTCTTAGACACTAACTTGCAGGAGGCAGCATCTGACTGCAAGGATGTGAAAGTTATTAACTGCGCTAACCAGCTGGTTGTTAGCACAGTTTGAAGGAGAGTGCAGGGATCTCTGAGCCCTAGCCCAAAGATGTAGGGAAAGGGGAGGTAAGTGTGATTAGTTAGAAGTGATTTGGTTACAGTCTGTACGTTAATGCATACAATTAAAACTCCATGAATTAGTTCACACAATGGAAATACTTTAATTTCAAAATCAGGCCTAAGTATCAATGAATGTTTGTAATAACATTTTCAAAGCAAGGAAGGAAAAAGCGAAATAATTTGGGTTAGGAATTAAGTCCATAAGATAAATAGAAGAGAAGCATCCCCTGTGGCTTCTATAGCCACAGAATGAGAAAGCCTTCTATAGCCTGTCAGAATGAGAAGGAACGAAATCTCATTAAATCAATGTGTTTTTTTGTAGCTTCTGAAAGTATGGAGTTCCCAAAATATATTTTGGATAACAAATAGAAGGGATGCTGATATAGTTAAGTAACAGAGAAGAACTGTGGCCAGCAGGGCAGATTCAGTGATGATTTCCAGCATTAATATTTTTTTCTCATAGCCCAATACGTCATTATGAAAAATTGTTACTATTGGAAATTATTTCCATGTTCGTATCTAGCTTTAGATTGTATCTAGGTAGAGAGAGCTCGCAGGCACTGCTGCGTGAGTGTTTTCTTTCAGTGCATGACCTCTAGTACTTATTGCCTTAGATATGATGCTCTCAGTTCTGGTGGAATGCAGTAATGCAAAGACAAGTTAAAAAAATATATTTATATATTAAATTAAAAATGGAATCTATTTCTGCCATCTCAAGTACTTTTCAAGTAGTTTCAAAATTTTCCATGAAAAACGTTTATTGGATATTAGTTTAATGACATAATATTTTCTGTGCAAAAGCATCTTCATTTAAATATCAGTACTTAGAAAACCAAAAATTTACTTGAGAAGCTTTTCAGTTTACTGGCAGAATGTTTTCTGTCTTGCAGTTGAGAACACCTCTTTCTTCATCTGTAGAAGACAAGCAGTGTTTGGGCAGAGTGAGAGGTGATGGCAAAATGACAGTTTTGTCATAAGCATCTCATTTTTGTTTTTATTTCCAAGCTTCAGATAGTTTTCTAATGGATAAGTGCTGAGTGTGATTTTTGATGAAGAGAACACAACTTCTTAAATTGTTCTTTATTCATCTTTATTCGTCTTCAAAAACTAACAAAACAAAACCGTCAACAACAGTAAAACAGACATTGAAGAGGAGCAGTGTATCAGCTGCAGTGGTTTGCTGTCCCCTGGGACCTCTAGCAGATCTGGTCATTCTCAGTATGAATGAAGTGTTTAGTGCTTCACTGTTTTACATAATGTTTTCTTGATTGGTATGAAAGAGGAAATAGAAGGTAATATCTGCGAAGGATGCAAAGTTTGAGCTACAGCAGCTGAAAGAACAGCAAGAAATACAAACTCATGTGGAGAGTGTCAATGTGCAGGAATTTACAGAATGAGATTCACCTTGGGAATGTGATCCAAATCAGATATGTTGCATGTAAACTTAGTTTAATGAAGTGTTAGTGTTGACCTCTCACTCACACAGTAAGCACGATCTGTTTTTCCTGGGATCCTAAACAGTTAACTGTTTTTTATGGTATCCTGATCTTAAACTGCATCTATTGAATCTTTCTAAAATTCTATCCAATTTCGCAACTGTAGTTTTGGACAAATTAATTATTTCTTACCTTAATTGCCTACAAAAAAAGAACATTATTTAGAAAAACTAAGGTCTCCTTTTTTTGTGATTGTTTTTTTAAACATTCAAATTTAACAGAATTGTCTTAATCAGTACTGCAAATTACATGTCTGTCCCAAATTTGGAAGCTTTGGATCTAAAACTTTGTTAGCACAAAATTGTCCTGAGACTTGGTTTTCTTTATATTGTTTTAGAAATGTCTCGTGATTTGCCTTCATGCTTTGGAAGCAAAGCTGATCTGGCTGCCTTTTAGGGCTTATCAGTCTCTCAGCACTAGGCTCTGTACCAGGGCGGGTGCCCATCAGTTGTAATTTGCACAGATAACAATGTTTCTATTGTTAGTGCTAACATTTCTGTTTGTTAAATTGGCAGTGTAGTAGCTTGCTGTAACAAATAATTTCATGTTGAAGAAACAGGCCAGAATGCTTGTCAGTGCACGATGTGTAAGATTCCGTATGAAGAAGGCAAAGCAAAACCACGCATCCAATATCACATTACTTTTGACGTAATTAGAGCTGTAATAAATGTCAAGAGTTTTTCTGCACTGTTGTGCTGTAGATGACTGCAATGTGGGCAGGGCAGTACACTTCTGCAGGTGTATTGTGTTAATATTAGGTGATTGGAGGGGGAGGGTATTAAAATGGTTATTTTTCCAGACACCTTATGTTTTTTTGATTGATACATGTCAATCACCTGCCTAATGTAGTGAATCCAAGGCTACTGATAACAAACTTGCTTTACTTACCGGTGGTAGGCCTGTTAGAGGCAGTCTGTGGGTCATGGTGTAGAAAGCAGCATGGTCCAGTTGCATTTAAAGATGTGTGTGACAGTCAGTGAACTACCTTATAGTGACTAAGTTAGAGTGACTGCTACACTGTCGGTATGGAGGTGGCATGAGGTGTTGCCTTCAGTTGCAGTGTTCTGAAGGAAAAATCAGACTCTGAAACAAACACCCAAGGCTAGGTACAACCAATTCTTCACATCCTGCTCTGCTCTCTGCAGCCTGGCCTTCTTCCTCCCGCTCTTCAGCATTCATCTAAATGGCAGCTTGCCCAAAAGGCCTGGCTTTGGTGTCACCAGGTGTAGTAGCTTTTATTGTAAAGGGAATGCTGTTTTTCTTTGCAGATCTCCTTTCATGGCAGAGGTCTGTGAAGCTGAGGATATACTTTGCAGTTAGAAAGCCCCACATGACACCAACATTATTGATTTATGTAATGTGTTTAAGAAGCTGAACTGCTGTGTGCTTATAATTACGTATTTGCAAGATGTCTGCCATGTATTTGGTATGATTTTGATTGTGAGCAGAACCCAGCTTTCAGAAGAGTTCCATTCCCCCTAACCTCTTTTAGGAGTGTTCATATTTTATTGTCCTGTGCTGAATAAACGGTAAGTCAGACAGTGTGCATTTGTCCTGATTAAGCATACTTACATTTACCATATCTCAACTGATTATATCTTTTAGTATGAGACAGAACTGTGTAGTCTTCTTGCTGTTACCTCCACAGCATAAGTAGAAGATCATGTTTCTGTTTATCTGTGCTACTATGCTTCTCTATCTCTGTGACTAGTATTAAAGTGTGGCATGAACTCTTTATCCGTATAGTGTGGTGGTGGCTTACAAGTGATGAAAAGCAGTTTCCTTTACACAAATATCCATCTTCGTTAATGCTGTCAGACAGCAAGTGTGATATCCAGGGAATACACGTCAGTTTGTGGGCTACTGATAATGTAATCTACTTTCCAAAAATAAATTAAGTGCATCTTTTCATCTGTAGCCATCAGATGTACATAAGCTAAAGGAAAACAGTATGTTAGAAACCGTACGTGTGAATTCAACACTAAAATCAGTGGTGAATTGAAACTAAATCTTTGTGCTAGCCACATTTTCTGATTAATAAACCTTGTTGAAGAAGACTTCCATAGATAAAATGTCTTACATACGTTGAAGAACTGATACTTACTTCAGACATTCCCTTAAGGTCTTTGTAAGCAATTTTTACATGGCCTTTTTCAGCAGATTATTATGCATAGTAGTAGTTAACTTCATTTTTAAAAAGCGTTAACAAATGCTACAATTCTTTTTTTGTGGATAATTTTTCTTAATCGTTTGCCATACTCTCCTGAGTAAAATGAACTAAAGAGAGGAAAAAAAATGTATAACATGGCAATTCTGTTTTTAGTAGATGAAGTGCCACAGCACAGACTGAAGTCTTCCCTAGCGTATGCTGCTTACACTTTTTTAATGTTAATGCCACTTGTTTATATTGAAAAGAGTGCATTAGTTCTATTTGCAGGGAAACGCCACAGCAGCTGTGTGAATCCTTGTAAAGATTCTGAGATGTGAGGAGGCCCCCTTCTCCTTCCATGTGCTCCAACACTTCTGCAGGTATTTCTGCTAGTCCCTTTGATACGTCCATTTCCAAAAGATCTGGTCCTGCTGGTGTTTAGGCCAGCCAAAGTCTGCATGCCATCCAGCCCGGTCTGCCTTTCTATAGCTCTGCCCCCTGAGCTAGCTTGTTGTCATGTCAGGCAAATATGATGGTGCCTCATATGGCTTCTGTGTACTTAAACAGCAATGAAAGTGCACCTGAAGGCAGTTCAGATTCCGCCTCATCTGCCCCTAGGAGAGAACCAAAGTCAGGTCCTTCATTCCTAGTTTGCTTCTCTTAGATGATACGAATGACTCTGTTCACACAACCTCTCAGTATTTCTTCTGCAATTGCCCCAGTCATGTTGTACATATTTACATCTTCATCCAGCTGTGTGTGTTTATGCTTTGGCTTATAGTGTTTTGGGCATATCGCTGAGCTATTCTTCCTTTAACATAATTGAAACAACAGCCTTCTGCCTGCCAGACCAGGCAGAAGAAATCTGTTCAGACCTTGTGTATATCCTATGGATCATCCCCATTGCTGAAGAAATACAACTATTCATTATAGGTTCTATCCTTTTGTCTCAATGTATTACTGAGGCTACCAATTTAATAGAAGGATTCTCTTTATTGTTAACTTTCCAACTAAGCCCAGAAGGGGAAAACTTAGGGGCTAGTTTTTGTGTATCAGGTGTGTGCAAGGATAATAGATGGGCATTTGTAGAGCTACTTTAAAGTAATTAATGTTCATTTGTTTTATCATTATTTTTTATGGTTGTATTGATGCTGTGATTACCAGAACCAGAACAGGTAATCGGTAAAGCAAATTACTTTACATATTTCATTGGTCAGGTAGCAAGAACAATGTTAGTGTTACAGTAGTTTTTCAGCTCTGATCATTCTCCATTATATCAAAAATGCCTATTATATAAAACTTATGGTCATACCTTTATGCTGCTGACCTCTTGTGATCTGTACAGGAGCAGACTGTTGCTATATCATGTTACAATTCCTGTATTCAGTGCTTACTTCCTGTTCATATTGAATGGCAGGTGTCCACTAAGGCATTGTAAGTTGCTTAAATAATTGGTGTGTGTGTTATTCCACGTGCTGCTTCTTATTACAAATTTATTATATCCTTTTGAACATAAGGACTGTGAAGTTTTTCTCATATCTGTGTTTATTAAGTATGTGAGTTTGCTAAAACAGTACTTTGTGATCTTCCCAGTACGGATGAAGTAACTCAGTCTTCCCTTTTGTCCTAGTTTAGACTTGGATCTCTGAAGCTACAAAAAGTTTCACATCCGGCTGACACGGTTAAAGAGCTGATTGGCTATTGTCTGGACTGCTTGGGAAGTCTCCAGGTGAAAAATGAGCACCTGCAAAAAGAAAATGAAAGGCTTTTCAGCGATTTGAGTGATGTTGAGAAACGGTAAGTTTAAAAGAGTATTCACAGGTGATTCTTGAGAAAATGACACACATTTGTAGCCGCATTTCAGGCTTTACTGATGGGCACATTTTAAGTCATATAATGAAAGATGCACATTTTTTTTTTCTTTTGAGAAGAGCTCTGAGCCCAGCTACTTGCAGCATATATGGTCTCCTTCCTATGTCGTAGATGTGATGGGTATCACTGACTTTGCAACTAGAGCTGTTTTTAGCTTTATGTAATGAAAAACAAATTACCTCTTTTCTGTAGAATTCTCTCCACTCTTTTCAGGAAGTGGGTGTTTTCTCTCCCTTTGTTTTTCTGTAATTCTTAAGACTGGCACTTCAAATTATTTGCATTTTTGAGTGGGAAATAAGTTGCCATTGCTTTAATCTGTTTGTCGTATGGAAGCAACCAGAATTGGAAAATGAGTGTTATTCTAGGGAAAAGTACCATGTGCAATGTTTTATTAATTGCCATTTCATTTATGATCTGAATTGCCTGCTACTGCACTCTGTTCTGAAGTCATCTATGCTTATTTCAATTAGTATAAAGCGGTTAGCATATAAAAGTCAGATTTATCTTGTTTTTGTCTAGCTTTATCTGAAGAACAACATTTAGGAAGATTGATGAAAGCATGTAGCTAATTGGTGTTAACTTACCTTGAAAAAGGGAGCTAAGTTTCGGAAGGAGTTAGTTTTGTTTCTCTCTCATTAAAATGAATCACAGTTTTTCCTGACAATCTCTCTGACAAGCATGTGGCCTTCCTAAATAGTGTTTTACTGCTTAACAGTTTATTGAACAATAGCGTATTGTATAACCAGCATGCTGTACTGTGTTACACACTGACGTGTAATAGGCATTAGTGCTTGTATCAATTTCCATGGTGGTGTGCCACTTTTAAAGAGTAAGCCTGAAGAAAGATTCACAGCTGCCTGACAACCTTTACTCTGTAAAGCAGTGTATTCAAGGCTTTGAAAGCTGATGGTTTTCTTCAGTGTTTATGTTTTGATAGAAGAAACGTGATTTTTCAAAATAAATTTGTGCCATCATCAAACTTTGGCCATGCCCCTTGTATGGAGAATAAAAATAATTTTCAAACAGTGGATATTCCTGTTTTTTTTCTTGCCACAGTCCAGTCTGTCCTGCTGTCTTATCGGTTTTTTGGCCCCAATTCCTGAGCCTAGATTGCTGAGAGTTTCTTGGAGCTGTGCAAAAGCTTTGCTTGCTTTTGTTCACGAGAAAGCATTTCAAGTTTCACATTCTGTATCACTTTTGGTGTTGAGAAGTTAAAAAACAAGTATGAAGCACGTGGTGGGAGAATACTACTCCCTCTTTCACCTGGAGCTAAGGTATATCTGCTGCAGATGCAATGCTTGCAGTTCTCCTTGTTTACAAACTCCCTCTTCAGGGAGATCATACAGATCATACATTCATCATACTGATGTCCATGGGCTTTTTTTTTTTTCAAATTAGGTAGAATAGTAAGCATGGGGAGCTAGATGGAATAATTTAATCCCCCGTTTTCCATTTCCCTCCTCTAATTTTCTTGACAGCTGTGAAAGTTTCCTGAGCTCAGTTCAGCAGCTTTGAAGAAGCATTCTTTTGTAGCTATCCTGGTTCTTGTAAAAGCTCTTCCTTCTTTTCCTACTCCCTGTAAAATAGCTAACACGTTTCATTCAGAAAGTTAAATTTGCCTCGTGAGCAATCTGCAGGATGGACATCAGCACTGATCTGTTGTTGGCAATTGCCTGCACGTAATGCCTCATATTTTATTATGTTGGCCTACGATGTCAGATGTTGGTGGTATGGCAGCAGAGGTTGAACCTTGTTGCCAATATTCCGTTTCACGTTGTTACCGTGCCACAGACAGCAGCAGAGGGGCACTCTGACACAATAGCGTCTGACATGGAAGTGTGGATGGAGCAAAGGGGTGGAATTGGATTCTTCCATGTAGAAAAAATGGTACCCATTGACATTCACCAACACTTGCTGTGTGTTTCTAAAGACCAAACAGGGGATGTGAGCACAGTGAGGCACTGGGTGTTGCATTTCAGCAGTGGCAACAGTGTTGTGAAAGACAAGCCACATTCCAGACAGCCATGCAGATTGTTACAAGCACAGCTTGCAGCTCTTGTTCATGGCTGGTGAAAATGCACAGCAAATGCTGATGACTATGTTGAAAAAGAGTGTTTTGTACCCAAGAATTTGCTTTATCAAATAGTGTTTTTGTATTCTTTGTATCTGTTGTAGTTTGTGTAGAAGTAAATAAGAGGTGTTACTTTTGGAGCCACCTATGTATATGGGATAATCCATTCATCTGTAAACAGCTTGCTGTTGCCAGCTGTGTGCTGTCTCCAGGAATGGCTTCTGCCACTTCCCTCTGGGATTTAGGTCCATGTAAAGGGAAAAGGCAGGATAGCACCAAAAATCTCTTTGAAAAGAAGTCCTCTGCATCCTCAGATTGCTGAATTACTTAGGTGATCTCTTCAGAGCAATGTGGTATCTGGTATGTTGAGTGTTTCTGATAGAAGCTCCTTTAATTTACATTGTCCTGCTTAGCATGATGACCTCAAAGTAGGATTTTACCTGGCTGAAGCTTTCCTTGCTTTTAGGAAATGACTGCATGTAAATAGCTTAAGTATGAGAGTTATTGGCTAGCTGGACAGTTCTGCATTTGCTCTATAAACATAAAATAAGTATTTCTAAGACAATATCTATCTGGGACGATCCAAATAGAGAGGTGACAAATTTTCAAAAGGAATGTTCTGGCAATGTTGCAGAACAATGTGTGTGTGCATGGGTGCATGTGTATGCACACTTCAGAGATGAATCAAAGTATCAAAGCAAGATAGCTACTGCTTTTATTTCATGTAGATAATTCAGATGGTAAATGCAAAACAATAATAATCTTTAGCAAAATAATTTCTTGGTGAACAAAATATAAGTTAAATGTTTGTGTGTATGGTATTTATTTTGTATCAAACATCTAAAACTAGCATAGTCAAACCAAAATCAGAATACCTACTAATTGATGTTGTGGTCAACTATAGTGACAGTATGTTTAAAACACAAGCAACTTATAAAAATGCAAGCTGGGTTGTTTGGTATTTGAAATTGACTCTTCAGCAGGAGCTCATTGAAATTCCATACCATTACTGATGCTGGGGGAAGAGAAGGGTGAAGCTGAAATGCAATAAGAAGATGCCATAAGAGCAGTAATTAATTTAGAACACCGAGGACAAAGATAGATAGCACATTGCTAGTATTTCAGAGTGGAAAATGCATGAATGTCAGTAATTTACATACTTCATGCTAATTTTTGTGAAGCATGTGTGATATCTACATTTAGGCAACGCTGAGGAACTGTACAGGTGCTTTATTTTCTCAATTGCTAATCAGAACCGTTCTTAATACTAGCTGATCTTAGTAGCACGTGCAAATTTTTAGATGGATATCACCTTGAATGCCTGTCACATTGAAACATTGCACTTGCATAAAAAAGCAGATCTTAGAAAGCAGAAACCGTAAAACACGTGCAAATAAGACTCACAACACTCTAGCCATTAACTGTTGTTTATTTTCATTATACTTGAAAGTTGTCTTTGAGATCAGTAGCTCCTTTATTTGGCCTGAGGAGATGGTATTTTGGTGAGACGAATCACACACAGGCATGAACATATGACGAATTGCAATGAAAGGTTGTATTTGTAACTGATAAGGTATTGGAATGAGACCCAGCCAGGTTTACTTTGTGGTCACATAATTCAGGTAATGCATGTCTGAGTGAATCCTAAAGGCTATGCAGAGCTGCAGCCAGAGCCACCCCCTCAATGCACACATACGCGTTGCAATCTGTTCTTCCCTGTTCCCAAGCAGTAGAGGACTGTTGCTTTTCACTGTTCCATTTTTATGTATTGTGTGCCATATAATAATATTATTTAAAGCCAAGTAACTTGTAAGTGTAGCATTAACGTAATACTATTTTACACTCATCCTTTTGTTGAATGTTATGCTATGTCCTATCTATGTCTAAGGAATGCATATATGCATTACTTACTTTAAACAATAGGAAAAAATGAAAAAATGTTTTGGCATCAATTAAAATATTAATGCATAATTAAGCAATTGCATGCTTCATATTGATTTTGCCTACTGTGTCTTCCTACTGGGAGCAGTTAATATTCCATTCTATGCAGTGTGTATATTTTGAGATGCTAGTATTTTGTTCCAGAACATCAAGAAGCTGGCT
Organism: Penelope pileata; assembly: GCA_013396635.1. NCBI lineage: Eukaryota > Metazoa > Chordata > Aves > Galliformes > Cracidae > Penelope > Penelope pileata. The sequence continues at coordinate 75,696 of WBMW01003000.1, read as the reverse complement.
AGTCTTGCAATAGGTTCCTATACTGTGCTTCTTAATGTCCAAACAGTAGCAGCTATACTCCATTCAGAGTCTGTATTAACGTGGATTTTCATCCAAGGATAAATTTGCAGGATTCAAGAGGCCTCATTAAAGTTATCTTATATGGCATCCTTTTGGCCAAGGCAGGGAAATGTCTCAGCGTAGCAGTTTAAACCAACCTCAACTGCTTTGATGCTGGCCACTTCACTGACAAAATAAGGAAGCAGCAGTAAACACTTTCTTTTCTTAGTATTGTTTGTGTGGGGGAGGGGGGTCTTTTCTAAAGGACTCAGTACATCCAGACTTACCATATTTAACAAAAAAAAAATCCCACTTTTATGTATATGGACATCACTAGTTTCAGGCATGTAAATGACAATTTACCCAATGGCTGCGTTCTATTTTTTTAAAATCTTTTTCGTAATTCCTGAATACTGCTTGATAAATGTGAGTCAATACCTATCCTTACCTTTCTCCTTCCGCGAATTGGTCAAGGCGCTCCTGAGCTCTGTGTTAGAGTTTGTGGGTTCTCATGCTTTAATATTTTGTCTGTTTGTTCACCACTAAACAGTTAACTTTCCTTTAATAGGTGGAAAGTCTCCTGATAGTTGATTAGTACGTATGATCTTTCATTTAGGAATTATTGAACCGATCTATATGGTAATGATGTTCTGCTATTTGCATTTAAATTAGATGAATTATTTATCAAGTATGTCCCTAAAGCATTGCACTGTAGGCTTAATACTTCATGAGATTATTTTCTGTTGTCTTTCTTCTTACATCACATATGGTTTTGATCTACGAATGAAATAACCAGAATTTATATAGCGAGTCTGCTGAAAATTCCTAACTTATAATATTTTTAAAATCTGTTTCATGTGTAGGCTTACTACTCAAAGAAGCCTTCTAAATGTTTTTCACTGCCCTTACACTGACTGGTGAAAAGAATGTTGTTTATAAGTTTTTACCTTTTGATATAATATTGTAATTACCATGATCAGTAAGATCATCCAGATGTTTACTTCTTGCTACCAACACAGCTGTTAAAATATTCGTATTTCAACCCAAGGACTAAAAAGTTATAAAATACAAGAACAAGTATAGAATCACATTAGTTGCAAGTCACTTGCTTCATTTAGTGTTCTTATGTTTGTTTATATTCCAGTTTTGCCTTGGCTATGACTGAGTAAACATACACATTCTTAATTATATATTTCCATTGTGCTTCATTCTCTTGTAATTCACCTACCTAAAGGTGCACAGTAAACCTTTAAAAACACAAAGATTTTTTTACTGTGAAGATTACTAATATCTTTAATAACATTTTCATATATGTTATAAAAATTTAGTCGTCTAACAAGTAATACTGGCTGGTTCAGGGAATTGGAGGCTGCCAGTGCCCCAAGATCTCAGCTGCATATCTCTGTAACTAGAGATGGAGTCCACCACACTGGAGTTTTTAGTACTGCCTTTGAATGCCAACAAGGGATTACAGGTGCTTTTAGGTGTTGCTTCAGTGCCCTGCTGAGTTTCTGTACCTAGCTGCTCACTGGAGCAAGGCATGGTGGGCTGCTAGTGGAAAACGACTGGGCCTATGTCTATATCGGCCACATCTGCCCCAAGGAGTGAGTTCAGGAGCTGCACAAGTGGCCTGGAGTATTTGCTGGGTGCCTTGGAGTGCTGTCTCTTTCTTGTTTGTTTGGGGGATTTTTTTATTTTTTATTATTTTTTTTTCTCCTGTTCAAATATATTTGATGTTGGAGTATGTAGGCCAGATCTGAGGCCTGTCAAGCTTAACCGTATCAATCACTAATCTCATTATGTGTATCCTGCTAAACTATGCCCACTCTGGTGAATTCAACACGGAAACGAAAGAACACTAGTCCCTGCTTAACTTTGTTTCTTGAGAGAAGCGTGTGTAAGAGTCTATCCAAAAATGCAGAAAGAGAAAAAATTCTCCTTGGAAATGTTTTTCTTTTGGTAGTGAAGTTCATTGCATGTTTCTGTGAAAAAAAAAAAGCTCCTCTGGCCTGTTTCAGATGCAAGATGCTGGACTAGTAACACAATATATGGTATGGGAATTCCTGTAATTGGAAGGCTGCCCTCAATACTGAATTTTCTTCCATAAAACACACAGTTTTAAAAAGAAATGATGTGATGTGTGAAGTAAGTGACAGTTAATTTTATGTTCTAGACTGGAAAAATGCGTAGAAGCTAAAGAAGAACTAGAAGCAGATCTTTATAATCGGTTTATTTTGGTGCTGAATGAAAAGAAGGCAAAGATAAGAAACTTGCAGAAGCTGTTGAATGAAGCTAAAGAATCTGCAGCAGATACCAAATGTGCAAGGTATTTCCTGATTTCGCTGAGACACTTGGTACTACACCTGGCACATAGTTCGGTTTAGTTTCTATTTCTTTAGCCGTGACATTGAGTGACAGTTCTTCCTGGCTAAGTTCTTCGTTATCCAAAGCAACTGTGACACTCACAAAAGCAGAGGATTCTTTGGAGCATTGCTGCAAATAGCAGCTTTTATTTTTGGGCTCTGTAGCCAAGAAATAAATATTCATTGAATCTCTCCTCTACTATATTCTACTTGGATGCCGTTGATTTTTCCAACATGTTTTCTCTGTGCCATTTCCATAGGTGGTATTTTTGTATGATTTCTCCTCAGATTCTTTGATTCTTTATCTCATTTGGAAACAAGAATATCTAAATCTGAATGTTTTTATATGCTTATAATTTTAAAAGTGAACGAAGAGGCTGAATTTTCGTAATGTTACAACACAATTTGATTTGTTTGCCGTTTTTATGTTGCTTTTTTATATCTGATATTTTAATATGCCCTTCTACCTGATTATTCTACGCATTTTAAGCATGACTCTAGGGACTCTATGTTGGCTTGTTTCAGCTTGCACTGTCTCTGAGACAGTGCAGAAATAATTATAATTGTCCTCACAAATAGTAGAGGGAAAATCTGTTTATTTATTTATTTATTTTTCTCTTCCTAGGAATAGTATAGCTGCAACTCAGATGGCTACAGGGAAAGAAAATGACTATGACGGCAGCACTGAAGACGAAAGTGAAAATTTAATACAGTCCTCATTACCATCAGGTAAGGCAGAATTATTGTCTTTGGGGTATACCATGGACAAGCCAATCACTTCATAAGAATAAACCTTAATGAAGACAAAACACTACCTGACAAATTGCTCTATGACAAGCTATCCTGCAGGCCTTAAAAATATCTCTCTTCAAGCAAAGCATAATACTGGCATTTTCAAATTAGAGAGAGGATGTTTAAAAGCACGTTGTATAAGTGAAGGTGCTGTCGTTTCTTCCAAAATGACAAATTGCGTACTTTATAGATCTAATTGCAGTCTAACTGTATCTGAACTATCAAAAGTTTCATTTTAAATTCTAGGAATCATGATGCATATGCAATGACTGCTGAAATGTAAAATGTAGTTCCTGACAGCTTCAGCAATGTTTAAAAAGGGTAAAGAAAAGAGGTTTAACTACTACTTCAAAAAAAAAAAAAAAAAGCTTTGCACTCATTTTTCGTCACAAAATTGGAATAAAATTGTATTTATGGCAGAACTATTTTTGGCCTCATGAAAGTGCTCATAAAATTCAATTTGATTATGTTTTTTGGTACTGATCAAGTATATGGGACGCAGCAATAGCTCCTTCTACAATTTAAGATATTTAATTGTGAATCATAAGAAATTTTGGCGAAGTAGTAGCAATCTGCAAAATAAACACTATCAAAGTTTTAAAACTGCAATGACACTTGCCATGTAGTTATTACAAACTTCTGCTCGGATCTAATATGTTTGCTGTGGATTCTTTCACTGATGCTTTCGAATTTCCAATATATGTAAAAGTAATCAAGACAAAAGCACAACTGTTTACCGTGCATTTGGGAAGCAGACTCTATGTTCAAGACCCCGACGCAAGTAGTATTAGACTTTGTAATTCATGAGTTTGTTTGTTGAGGACTTTCTAATCTAAGCAGGCAAAGCTTTAGACAAATGTAGAATGTTGCTTACACAAAGAATCTGCAATTATGGAAATAAATTATTCTTTCTTTTATTTTATATAAATATATAATATTTAATATTTCTTTTATTCTGTATTGGCATATGGTCTTTACATAAGAAAATTTTTCTTTCATGTAGTATTTGGTAAGCTCAGATAAAATAGAGAGGTATACTTCTTATTTAGTGAAACCACAAATTAAAGATACTGATTCTTTTGATACAGTAGGACCTGATTAGCTCATTGAGTTTTGAGACAGACAAATGATTCAAAAAAGCAGAAAAAAAACCCACCTCTTAAGCTATAATGAGGGTGTGAACTGATCAATGTTACTGAAAAAAACAGCAAGTGTATTTTTACGTTGTAAAAAATGTGCTTTCTCTTGCCTTTCAGAGATACAAAACTTTTGATTGTGACTAAAGAGTTGTTTCAATAGCAAAATTTGAATATAAAGATTAAAACTTAATCATTTTGGTAACACAGACAGTTTTTTCGTGGCACTCTCATGAACCTGCACAATAAGCATGGCTTAGGTCAAATGGTGCTCCCTGGACCCCGCTTTCTCTTTCCATGAGCACAGATAAGAGCTGCACCTCACATTGTGATTTTGGATCTCCATGTGCAGAAAGGGGCCTAAGATAGACTGTGCCTCTGCAAAGGAGGACGTGAGTCAGGGGTGAGTGGCATGAGGGAAGAGTGGAGCTCATAGCTACATCAAGTATCAAGGACTATAACGCATGAAAGATAATACATACAGTGTACAATTTTTTTTTGTTTAGTTTTTCTATCTTTTATTCCAACATTCTCTCTCTTTGGGACTTGCAATGCCATTGTAGGGATTGCAAGAAAAATGTTGAGTAGGACTGGAGGATCTTTGGGAATGTATTGGAAGATACTGGTGAAAGCCACAGTCAAGAGAGATCATAATTTAAAAGCTGCTTGAGAGGAAAGTGAAAGCACACCCCTCCCCTTCCCTACCTCCGGCATTTTTTATCTGTGCATGTCCAAAATTTAAAAGGCAGGAAACTCTTAGTTGAGATAAATGAAAAGTAAGAACTTTTCTGCAAGAAATGACTGAAGAAAGCCATGCAGTATTAAGACAAGGAAGGCCAGTGACGAGTCATCAGGTAAGCTGAGAACATACATGCAGCTACTATTGGCCTACTAATGCAATAAAAAAAAAAAATCTAGTATGTGAAAAAGCAGCCATGTTCAATAAATACTTTTGATTTGAGTGTAGGGAAAAGAAAAACAGTTGTGTCATGACTTAGTTCCGTTCTCCTATAAACTAAGTGAGATGTGAAAGAACAGCTGTGAAATCTGTGCATTTTAAAATTAACCAGTTAAGAATGTGTTCCATTGTAAAGTTTAAAAAAAATGTTTGAGGTTATTTCTTAGCTTCCAGTCCCTTTTTTTTTGGAATTTTTGGGAACACTGATGAGATTCCAAGAGATTTGGAAAAGAAGCTACCATTATTGACCGTAAGAAAAAATAAATAAAATGACATATTCAATTATGGGTATATGAGTCAGGTGTTGATGTGAGACAGAGCAGGACTTAATGAAGAAAAATATTGAGAATTAGAATGGTAACTTTGAATCCTTGTTATCGTGCAGATATTACGGTGGATACAAGCTAGGTACTTACGTGTTCTATGATGAGATTACCAGCAGGATAAAGAAGATAAAATGAGAAAATAATGGATTTTGACTTCTGCAAGATATCATTCTACACCACATTTCTTTCAAGAAATTGGAACATGGAAATCAATGTTGCATACAGTAAATAGATTCTCAAACAACGTAGTACATCTATCTGAAAATACAAATGGAAAGTGATCAGTCCTTGTGTCTGTTGAGTATGAAATTGAAGATAATTTATATGAACCAATTTGCATTTTGTGATACTCTGGCTGTAATCTAACTGCATGCACTCTAACACAGTGTAATGCAGTGATTTCCAGTACTTTGATAGCTATACTTTGCTTGAGAAGACTATCAATATCTCAAGCTTTGCATGCTCTAGTCCCTTGTTCTACCACATAAAGCTGGGTACCTCGGGAGATTGTCACTTTGCCTTCCCCAAGCAGACCCAGCCAAGAAAGCCAAGAGCTCCTTGGATGACTTCCTCATCCTGCTTCATATTGCACCTATTCTGGGACTGCAGCAGTGCTGTGCCTGGCCTTGCAACTTAGACTGGACTACATTAGTTCAGGTGGTCTCTCTGCCTGACGTGCTATGAGTTTGTGACTTCCCAGTGGTACCTGCTGGTTAGTGCTAGACTTCTTTAGGAAATAAAGATGATAATAGAGTGTTCATTGTTCAATCAATGATTTTAAAAAAGTAAACTATCTGTATTTTTTAAACAAAGTATTGAGAGTGAAAATGAATAAGCAGATTTGCAAATTTACAGAAAAACAGAATGTGATTTTTGATAACGTTGTAATAACAGTGAAGGGACTGACAAGTGATTTAAATGAAATAGTGAGAAGAATTTTAAACAGTCGTATTCATGGTCTAAAAGAAACTACAAGCAAGATTAGGTGATAGTAGGTGGTCTTTCTATCCTACAATTAATTAATCCAGCTGTTAATTAGTTGAATAACTGGAATTTGATATACACGTGTATATAGTGAACAGACGAATTGCAGAAGAAAACCTTCTGTGTTCTACATAAAGTTTACTCATGTAAAAGTTCTCATTCAGGTTATCTGATAAGTTTTCAACTTCTGCACAGCAGCAGGTTGCATTATCTTTTCAGCTTCACAGAAATTTTGTGTAAGGGCCTTTTCCCTATGATAATGGTTTATCTGTTGCTAAAAGTTTACTTAAAAATAGAGACTTGACACACTAACAGTAGATGTCTTTTATGGTTTACTTTTTGATGGCAGTCTACTTCGTGGTTTAAAGCCAAAATCAACTGAAATATGGTAATTATTGTCTCAAATCTACATACTGATGTCTCAGAATCACAGAGGTTGGAAGGGACCTCTGGAGATCATAGAGTCCAACCCACTGCTAAAGCAGTTCCCTGCAGTCGGTCACGAAGGTAGGTGTCCAGGTGTGTTTTGAATACCTCCACAGAAGGAGACTCCACAACATCTTTGGGCAGCCTTTTCCAGTGCTCTGTCACCCACACAGTACTGAAGTTCTTACACTTGTTTGTGTGGAACTTTGTGTTCCAGTTTTTGTCCATTGCCTCTTGTCCCATCACTGCACATCACTGAAAAGAGCATAGCCTCATCCATTTGGCTCCCGCACTTCAGATATTTGATGAGATTTCCTCCCAGTGTTCTCTTCTCCTGGCTGAACAGTCCCAGGTCTCACAGCCTTTCCTCATACAGGAGATGCTCCAGGCCGTTAATTGTTTTTGTGGCCCTTATTTAATTACACCAATAATGCTTTGTACTCTAGATGAACAAATTTAACCTGCATTAGCGGGTAGTAGTAAGTGGAGCACCCAGGAAAAGAAAAGATGTTTATAGAAAGTGCAGGTTTTATAAATAATGCTATGTGTCTTTTGGTACAACAGAACTGCCGTCCAGTGTACGTGCATGAGATAGATCTATTTGGCGTATTGGTTAGTATCATGAATGCAAGACTGAAAAACACACACACTACTTGCGTGTTCACTTCACTTTAGTAAGTTCTTAAGCAGCAGCTATAAATGGTGTGCCAGGATCTTATAAATGTCTGCAAGCTCCTTTCAGAGGGAGCTTCTGCTCTACAGGAAAAGGAACAAGACCTTCCTGCTGTTTGGGGTGCTTCAGAAATGGGAAGGTATGAATGTTTCATTGGGCTGGGCAGAGGTTGTTTTAGTTTTGTTTTCTGAGGATTGGTAAGATAAGAGCTGAACCATGGGAAACAGATGTGTCTTTTGCTTTGACTATTGGTATTTCAGCTAGGTTCCAGTAACTTCATAGGTGCCTCGTGTTTGGGACTGCTGATGTGCCCTTTAGCACAGTCTCATTTGTTTTGCACCTCCTCACATGTTGCCTACAGTCTTATCCCTCACCTCCTTAATGAAAGGTCTGATATTTTGTTCAGCTTGATGAGTGTCTGGTGTTTTAGGGCCATCATTCGTGGTTGGGACTGCTAGGTCCTGTGACAGTGGAAAGAACTATACACACACGGAGATGAGAAGCATCTGGAGTGGGCTTGAAAAGATTAGAGAGAGATGTTGATTGGTCCTCAGTTTGAGAGCTCTTCAGTTCTTTTCATGTTCTTTTGTTAACAGAATCTGTTTATTAAAAAAAAAAAGCCTGTCTTTTAGACCTCTATGTTCCTGTTAGCTCACAGGAGTGATGTGGTGACTCAGTTAGCATGAAGCCACCATGCAGGAAGCTTCTGTTGCTGCGCGGTGCAGATACCCTTACTCTGATTCAGGGCAGTCCAGAACACATACCAGCTGTAGTATTGGCTCCTTCTGCTCAATGTTAATTTTTACACTTATTTGTTGTAGTGATTGAGTCGTTTCTCCTAGTAGGCTTAAAAAGACGGTAAGATTATCAGACTAAGAAAACAACGTTTGATGTCTCAACTAGCAATTGTGTGTATGTCAGACAAATGAAACTCTTTTTTTAACTGTGAAAAATACTTCAGTGCTCCATATGGCAGGAAGATTTAAAAACAGGAACCAGTGTTGGGTAGACTTTCACCCTTTCTGCTTACTTCCAAGGAGACTGAAAACTAGATATGGGGTAACAGTTTCCCTCTTCTCAGGGTTTAGGGGATGAGCAGAGAAGGGAAGGTTATTCTTCCTAGGAGTGATGAAACTCTGAGGGTAAATATTATATACTATATTCTGTATAGATGTGAACGATAACGTATCAGGTAGGAGATAAGCAATGGAGTAAACTTTCGTAACTTATTGTTGTTGTCTTCAGTTATAATGCTATTATATGTGCCTGTCTGTAGTGAAAACAAAGCTACTGGGCTCCAATTTACAGTCAGCTTTCTTTCTCTCTATTTTCTCTTGCTCATGAGTTCCTTGGTCTTATTTCACATTGGGATTGGTGAAAGTTCTTGCCTCTTAGGAAGGACCTCATGATCTGGCCTGTTGGTTTGAGTGAAATTTTCGTGTTCTGTGTTTCTTTCCACATAACAGTATGGAAATGCTCTCTATCGAGTTTTAATACTTGCAATACTAAGACATTTCTAAATGTTTCCTTATGAGAACAGAATTAGTTCTAATAAACTTGCTATAATGGCTAAAATAAATAAGAGCAAGCACCTTACCATTTTTCACTGTTTTAATATGCAAATATTCTCATCCCCTTCATTCACAGTCTTGCCTAAGGATTACATGTTTTGCCTTCAGGAAGCTATGGCCATTTAAATTTAATTAGTTCTCTTGTGTAGTCCAAACCACCAATGGCTTGATGCTGCTGATTAATAAGCTTTGATCAAAGTTATTTTTAAAAATACCTATTATAACAGCACCCAACTGTGCTGTGCAGTTGAAGTTCCATCTGTCAAAGCTTCTCCTTTAAAGACTATTTTAAGGAGTTTTAGAACTTAGCCATTTTAATTGACTTGAGACTTAAATTATTATTTTTTTTTTTTTGTCAAGCTATAATTGGAAATGGTTCATCCCAAAGAATAATCCAATTTCCCTTTCCCATAAAGTTGTAGATACCTTTCTCTGAAACACTGCTACAGATCCACTTTTTTCCCATAACCTGACGTTTTTATGCCTGCAAAATGTCTGTGCTTGCCCAGCTGCTTCCCATCCATGTTATACCAGGTGTCATGGTCAAAATGCCATCAAAGCACAAATGTCGATGTTCTTTGTCCCTTTAAAAATCCTGTTATTTATATTACACTGAGAAGCATTAATAAAGTATTACTTTAAAATATTACTGTGGCAATTATCAAAACTACATACAGCTGTGCTTCTTAGTATACATGCATCTATATATGAAGTGATGTAGCTGAGTATGGTTGCCTTTAAATAAGTCATTATATATATTATTCAGTGAAGTGAATAGAATCACAATGTTATAATCATAATAATGGATTTATGCTTTGAGAATACTACTTTGGTTTACTTTTCTGTGATTGATAGAAAAAGAGAAGTACCTAATAACCACCCTGTGTGTTAGGTGCAACAGCATTGCCTACTATCAAGATTAAAAGATTTTATTTGCACATTGTCAACATATGTCTAAATGTTGGGTTTAAGAACTCAATTTCTTTTGTGGGCTGTAAAATTTTTCTGTATAATTAAAGTTCTGTTTAAATTGTTGCCAAACTGTCTTAATCAGGTTTAAGTTAAATTGTAAGATGAATTTTAGAGTCATTATAGGTTTAGAATCTAAGAGTAATGCATTTCTATGGATACTGCTGTATTATTTTTTTTCCTATATAACAACAAAAAGTTTTCGTAGGGCAATATTATAAATTTGGAACACGGTGGTGTTATTGTATATTTTTACTTCAGATTTTATATATCCTTGCTAAGAAAAACAAATAACCTAAGGTTGCAATCATTCAGAAAAAAAAAAAAAGAAAAAAAAGCCCTTAATGAAGCAGAATATTTATTAGCTTCATGTTCTTCCATGGTTAAACAGGGTTTCCACCTATGGAAGCAAACCAGCTACATCTTTATACCAAGCTTGCTAAAGTTCTAATGTTCCCTTTGGTTCTCTCGAAACTGCATTGTACTTTGCTATGACTTGAAAGACTAAAGCTGCTAAACAGCATTAGAAAAAAATGAGACAGAGATACAAATCCTCATTGTATCTGTGTGAGTACTGAAGTGTTCCTATGGGACATGTAAAGGAAATGTATAGAGCCTCTTTCTGTTCTTGCTCATATTTCACACCAATTTGACATGTACCCAACAGGCTGCAATTAGAGTAGAGCTGGACATAAATTCTGTAAGTCAAGGCACTTTTTCACTGGACGTGCACATTCTGAGACTTGTTTCCTTTGCAAAATCCTGTAACTTGACCACCTACCAGACAGCACTAATTCGGTGTGACCCTTTCTTTGTTTTCTGTCCGTCATGAACTGCAGAAGACCCATTTCAACACCCATTGGATGAGTATGTAATTAATCAGTTGTGAAACCGAAGCATTAGTGGTGCTAGAACAGTGCCACTAACACCCCTGCTCTGTTTCATCCCCTTCAAAAAATAGTTGAAGAACAACTGCTTATCAGGTGAATAGGAAACTTTCGCATCAGTAACCAGCCTGGGTTAATCCCCATTCCAACAGTTTTGTTTGTTCTTGTGCTCTTAGGGCAGAGACTCTCTCTGCATTTGTTTAGTATTCAGCATAATGGTCCTTTGGGGATCTGTTGTATTTAAAAGAATGAGTGATAATTATTATTCTTATAACAAAATATGCTTTGATACATGTACTATGGAATGAATAAATTATAAAATACAATGTACAGTGATGACATTATTTTCATATAAGCCACACCTGCTGATGAAACTACTCTATCACGCAGATTCATTATGCACTCATGCCACATACCTGCTTTAAAAAATTCTTACAGTTGCAGGTCATAAATTGGTATACCAGGAGGTAAAGGCAGAGGCAGAGGTTCAATTTCCCTCCTGGGATTCTGGTGGTTATTTTGGCAAGGTAAAACAGAGCCAGAGACTTTTTATTTTGGATGTTTTTCTTTATTATATTGTGGGCTGTCTTTAGCATACGTATTTATCATGTCTAATTTAATGGGATTTTTTTATTTTGTGTTCAGTTCACACCATTTATTCATGATAGTTTTCTCAGGCTTGTTTACAAAGTGGGTATTTTCTTTTGGCGGCTTAATGTTTTTAAATAGGCAGGTAATTCAGAGAGGAAGGCAAGACATCAAAAATCGTTAAGTATTTCTTCACATTATGCAGAAATCAAATAAAATAATTCATATGATAATAACAGAATACATTTGTGTTCCTTTCTCACTTGGAAATATGGACATACTTAGAAGAATTGATCTTGGTTTTACAAGTAGCAGCTCATGGAGAAATGTCCTTTCATCAAAGGGAAGTATTGGTTCTCAAGAAAAATAGCTCCTGCAGGAGTGCTGATAGTGAGTTTCTATAACCCTGAATATTTGGATAAAAACCCTTATCTTCATCTGTTGAATAGTCTGCGTATCAGTGATAACTCTACAAAGCCTAGATGCTGCTGACTCTTGCAGACATGAGAATGTTGTGTTCAGCAAGCAGCACATTCAAGCTAAGTTTGCAGGCACGTCTTGAAACTTCTGGCTATGTGCGCAAGTCTAAACAGCTTTTCTCACTTTTAATGTTTTGTAGGTTGTCTTCATACACATTCTGCTTCATGTGAGTTTTGTCATGACTGATGGTGACACAAGCAGTCGAAATTTTCCATTGCTTTTTACCCACATTAATTTTATGCATAAAAACAAGCTTCCAATTCTGAACTTTGAACATTGCTTTTCCTCTAACAAAATGCTGGAATGGCATTTGCTGTGGCCAGCTGTGTAACATTGTTTTAATTACTTCCTTTCTGTATTACAATGTCTCATTTGAGCAAGCAGTGTGTCTTGAACAAAAGCTGGGTTGCTGTAGATTGCACTATAACCTCTGGCAGTTTTTTTGATTTATTACTTTTCCAGGTTAAGGAATGCATCTTTACTTTTAACTTAACTTTTTCTCAACCATACGTTACACTCTGGTTCTGGTAGGTCTTTGCTAGATTCAAGAGTTGCCTCCCCTAATTGGGTATGCTTCCTGTAGCCCATTTTTGTAACCTAAAACCCCATTAGCACTGGACTGGAAACTTATTTCACACCTACAATAACTTAAAAGCCTTCCTACTAAATAAAATAAAAATAGAAAGGGATTTTTTTTCTTTTCTATGCTTTAAAACCTGAAGCTGCCAGCAGCATCTTAGTAATTTTTCATCTTATGGCTAAATTAAGATGAGCAAAAGACACAATGCCAAATCAAAAGTTTGATAAACTCTGCCTTCCACTTTTTTATTAATTAGGTGGAGAACAGAGAGAATATATTTCCTCATGTTTATCAGTCCCTCCCTTTACGTAGCTATTTATATGTTCGATTTATTTTATTCTGGTAAAACACACATAAAATGACAAGATTCCCACCCTACGTAAATAGCTAAATGTCAATTCACGAGATTCAGAACTTTACCTGTGGAAAGACAGGTGCAAAAAAAAAACCCTTAATGTTTTGCAGTATGTATTCTAAAGCAGGATTATTTTTGCTGTAATTAGACTGAATCTCTGATAGCTACATTTTCGTATAAAATGAATATTACGTTTGTACATTCTGTAAATGACTCTTGTCTTAGAAACTAAAGACTTAACTTTTCTGAATAAAGGACAGATTTAAATATAGACGAGAGAAGTAGATTAGTCTTTCTTCAGTTTTAATCCCCAATTCACAAGTCTTAACTGGTGACAAGTATTAACTAGCTTTTCTGATGTTCCTGTGAGATAGCAGTTAGTAGGTGTGATCATGATCACCTGGGACTAATCATCATACTGAAATCACTGGGCCTTCCTTTGTATTCCTCACAAATTTAAGCCTTTCCTGATAAGATATCCCTGGAGTCAAGATGCTAACCTTTTCTTCCTTTGTACTTTATAGAAATATCATTAACAGCTCATTTATAACTCATGTTCATTACCAATTCTGTGAACGTAAAAAGGCACACAATTACTCTCTTCATGCAAAGAAAGTTGGTATGCTTAGTGAGCTGCTCACTGCCTATAAGTTTATGCAGACATTTGGATAGCTAAATATAAATCAAAATTGGTGCCTTTTTATTTTTTTTGTTTGTTTTAAGGAATGTACAATAAAAGTTTGGATTTAGCCTTTTGTGAAGATATCAGCTGTGTTTAAAATTAGCACAATGAAAATGGAAAAAAAAATGGAACGTTAGCATGTGTCTATATGTACTAGCATTTTGGAGTGTATGAAGAGTATAATAAATATTTTAAATTGCTGATTGTTTCTTAGCCTCTTTTAGCCAGATATCTGTGTTAATCTTTTTGAAAAACAAAACCAAGCAAATCAGTCTTCAGTACTGATACCTATGGCAGAAAATCATTTTACTATGTTGAGCTCAGTTGTCTCCCATTTTAGTGCAAGAGCATTCCTTTGTTTATTTTAAGTTTTTGGTTTGTTGTTTTTGGGGCAGGGGCAGGGGGGAAAGTGGTGGTGGTGGTGGTGACATTTTTTTATCTTTTTAAATCATTAACTTTTTGTAGCACAAAAGTGAAAAGTGGAGAACTTGAGTAATCAGTTATTGGCAATCATCACTAACCATCTTTAATTTCTCAGTAATGATGAATCTAACTTACATGATTTCATATATTCATTAATCAATGACTTGGAAGGTGATTGCATGCAACCCATCCAGGCTAGACCAACAGATCACAGATCTCATATGTTCAAACTTCTGTGTTCAGAAGTTCTGCCCTTGTTCAGAAGGCAGCACAGCCTGAATTGTGAAGGCATTGAATGCAAGTTGAGGAGGAGGGAGTAGGTGGGAAACAAGTAGTGTGTAGGAAAATAAGGAGACCCTGAACAATACAATGCTGAGCTTTGCACCAACATTTTGATGGAAGTTTTTTTCCCTGGATCCCAGGTTTGTAGATTGCTGGTGAAGCCTGCTGGTACTGTGTGAATCCCCGTTAAATATGCTTTTCATAGAAAAATACTGTTTTTTATTCAGCGCCACCACCTTGTTGTAAATCAGAAGAGCATTTTGTGTAATTTTTGTACGTACTACCACCTTTTCTTCTTTGTTTCTTCATCCTCCTCTCACCATGCACCTCCTTTTGCCTACAGTCTTGTCATTAATTCACCCATTCACAACAGTAAATTCATGTTTATCACTGTAAGGAGCCTAGTTACTTCAATCAGGGAAATTGTCAGGAGCTGTGGGAGAGCACTACTCTTACTGCTCTGCTCCAGTAGCAGAGACTTTTGATCAGCCAATCTGTTTATCTCGCTATACTATTGTTTCTGCTTGTACAGGTTAGTCCCGAGATTTCTGTCTGCTGCTCCTGCAAGCTGCAGCTATCTCCAGTTCAATGAGGCAAAAACGCTGCTTGTTTGGCCTCTGAGAGCTGCTGTCTCAGTCAGAAAAAAAATGGTTCTTTAATCTATAGCCATGAGTTGAATTCTCACAAGGATACTCATTACTTAGGTTCCTGGGAGAGAAGGGTCAGGTCATGAGTATCTTATTGCCAGCAATTTCCTTAAGACCTTTCCTGGGAAACATATGAGGCAGGCGATTTGGAAGGCATTGGGCTATGAGTTCAGAAGCATCATGTAAAGCAGAGCAGTTAACCTATTTTGTAACCTCCAGTAGTTCTTGCACAAGGGTGGTGTGGGGATTCTGGCAATCTCAGTTCCTTAATGTTGTTTTAATTTTATTTTATTGTTTCCATGTCATTTGAATGCACCTTATTTGCAGAAGACTTTAAAAAAAATTAAAAATGACAAAAATTTGCATTCAAAATGTTTTTCCTACTTCAAAGTAGTTTATTATACCTCAACAAACATTAATTTCTTTAGTTACACAGAAAAGTTGGTTTATTTTAGAAAGAGTATTGTTGACTAAATGGTTCACTATTAGCTCATCACTCCTGCTTAAAGCGTACAAACAGTAATTTTTTTCCAGTCTTTTGATTTAAACAAGACTGAATTTTGATGGAAATTGAAGCTTCATTGCTGTTTTATTTTTTTCTTCAAGATGTGAAGAGAGAATGCACATTATAAAGACACTTAGTCACTTCCCATGGCCCAGGAGACATGGAAGGAGTATGTCTCACAGCAAAAGGAGAAGATTTGGGACACCTCTCTGAGAAGTGAGGCACTGACTTCTTGCATCCTTGATCTAAGTATGCCAAAGGAAATGGAAATGAAGCAGATAGCCGATATGCATTCAAATATTGGAGTATGTTGAATAGATATCATAGCTGAGAATCTAATAGCAGGAGTGTGTGCAGTAAGAAGGAGAGTTCAAAGGAGGGAACCCCAGATGCCACCTTGGAATGTCTTACTGAATTGCTTGTTTTTCTAAGTCAGTTACATTTTGTGAGTCATTGGATATTGTTTTCTAACTAGAATTTTAGTCCTGGACTTCCATGATTTTTTGATTTTTTTTTTTAAATGTGAAAGCTTTGCAGCATTTTTTCTAGGGATTTTTGGTGAAAAAAACATTGATATGGAAAAGAAAAAAATGTATATTATAAACAGGATACTTGTGCTGGTTATAGGAAATGTTTGCCATTTCTTTTAAAAATATACCTTAAAATATCTAAAATAGAACTACCTGTAAGTCTGCAATGTCTGTGGTTAGTACCTGGCTGCTTTCTTTGGGGTGTAACTACAACACAGCGTAAAAGATCATTTTGCATGTAGACACAGTACTACGCAAAGCTCAGCAACAACGGCTTCCATTTAACAGAATCACCTGACTGTCTGTTTGCCATGGATCATTGCATGTATTAGTTGCTTGGCATCAGCTTTCATCTCTATTCAAAGATGAATCCTCATCCACAGCTTATTCAAACACTGCTCCTTCGTTCACATTAGCATTAAAAGCATTCTATTCATTGCTTGCTCCTTGGCGAAGGTCTGACAGTTACTCACAGTTTGCTTTAACTGAGGCTGATTGTAGGCTGCCTGAGAACACAGTTCCCTGATTTCCTAATCTGACAACAGCAAATCTGAGTCACAGTTCCTCATGCTCACTTGTAGTGTAGCAAGGTGTGCTTAGTAAACATCCCTGCAAAACAGGGCTGCAAGTTTATGCAGCATCTCGGTGAGAAGTGATCCTTTATGCAGGAGGTTAAAAACATGACATCTGTCCTCTGGTTGAAGCTGCTGGTAAATTGTTTCTGAATTGTATTCAGTACTGTTCAGCAAAAAAGGCCAACTGGAATGTTGCCAGCTACCTTCATTTTAAAGTGAAAATTCTAAGCGGTGTAGCTTACTCCTATTCTTTAAAATAAATTTATGTTGCTAACAGGTGAGTTATCAAGGGGATAAGTTAAGCAACCAGCTTAACTTGAGATTCCAGGTGAGTGGTTATAGCCATGCACTGAAGTAACTGACTAGTGATTTATCACTGACTTACACTGGCTAAGACTCTTGTCTTCAGTTTGTTAGTGGCATGTAAAAATCAGGTAGTGGGTTTTCAGACATAGTACTGAAATGATCACTTGGTTTATTGCACAGCATTTGTAGTAGGCACCCGTAGGAGTTGATATGCCTCACAAGCAGAAGAGAAACTCCACTGAAGAGTATCCTTCATGCAAGAATGTGAAAAGATTTGGAGGTATGTAGAAAAGAGAGGAGAAAAAAGTGTGAATGGTTGATCTTTGAGAAAATGGCAGAGAAATGGAAAGGTCTTTACTGCTGATCTAACTGAATTCCTTTGCTGTTGGTTTAATAGTAGTAGGAGAAGAGTGACGGTAAATTAGGCATCTGTTTGCTTAGCTTTCGCTTAGTTATTGTTGAAGTACTTTGGAGTCGCTTGGGATGAATATAGTTTCTTGAGATGCTTTTGTATTAGACTTAGTGTCCAAGGTAGGACTTTAAGCCTCTATAGAAAGCACAATGTATTCTCAGTGACAAAGAGTGAGGCTTCTCATATTAAATCTTGTCATAGATTAGAAACGTGTGATTCAGGAACCATAGAATTATTTGAGTTGGAAGGGACCTTTGAAGGTCATCTCATCCAACTCCTCTGCAATGAGCAGGGACGCTTACAGCTAGGTCAGGGTGCTCAGAGCCCGGTCCAGCCTGACCTGGAATGTCACCAGGAATGGAGCATCCACCACCTCTCTGGGCAACCTGTTCCAGTGCTTCACCACCCTTACTGTAAAAAACTTTTTCCTTATATCCAGTCTAAATCTCTCTTTTAGTTTAAAACAATCTCTCCTTGTCCTGACACCAAAGATACCACTAAACCCCTTCTTTCTTATCACCCCCCTGTAGGTACTGAATGGCTGCTCTCAGGTCTCTCTGGAGCCTTCTCTTCTCCAGGCTGAACAGCCCCAGCTCTCAGCCTGTCCTCGTAGGAGATGTGTTTCATCCCTTGGATTGTTTTTGTGCCCTTGTCTGGACACACTCCCAATGAGTCCAAGGGATAGATGTAAAATGTGGATGAACTTTTAGGTTAAGTGAATTTTAATTGCTACAGTGTGCTTCTGTCATTTATTTTCATATGAAGTGCCTTATTTTCCTTGTACTTTTCTTAATGTCCCTCATGCTTAAAAACATCATTAAACTGAAAATTCAGGAACTTGTTCTGCCCAGTGTTTGTCAGCAGTGAAAATATTAACAAATCAGTGAACAAGCTCACGTTGCCCCCAGGATAGAGACGAAAATTGAGTAAACATCATCTCCAGTTACCGAAAAGGGATAAGCTCCTATTGTGCACTTACGTTTTGCAGATGAGACTCTTTGTATTTTAACTTTTCATCAAAGTGGAGAATAGAGAGCTGTTTTCCTTCTAGAATTTCTAGTTTATAATTGCAAGAAACACTTGAAGCTCCTAGGGAGATGTGAAAGGTGCTTCTGGCCACCAAGAACTTGATAAAGACTTTTGGTAATTGTGAGATTGATACATCTGCCTGTTCTCTGTCATCTGAGATGGAGGTGAGTTGTAAATGATGGAAACATGACCTTCCATTTGCTTGCATCAAAAAAAATTTTTGAGAATGAAATGAAAGGTTTTTCTGCACAGGTAACCATTACACTGAGCACCTGACCCCAGCTATTGCAGGTTGATGGCATGACTGCATCAGACCAAGTGTGAAATCGCGTCTCAGTTATGAGTCGTATCATGTGAGGTGTCTCTTGTCTGTGAAATGTGGCAGGAATTAGAAGATGTTGGAGGAGTTTTTAGGGCTATCAGTGCTTTCAAGCTTTTCTTAAAATATTTAGACATGAGATTGATGTCAGTTACTTTCAAAAAGCTTCTACAAAGTCAAAATTGTGGCTGGCCTCTCATTAGCGCTTGTGTGAATGAATTATATCACATTCTAGGCTGTCAGATCTCTTAGTGGTGGTCTATTTTTCACTTGGTTATAGCACTTGATTTAGGAAATGCCTCATGAAAGAGAACTGCTAGGCACGTGAACATCAAAAAGATGTTTAAATATCTGAGTACTTCCTGTCTAGATTTGTGGCATAATTAAATTTTGATAACCTACAAAAATAAGAGGGGAAAATCACACCCTACTTCCAGAGGAAACATCATTCCTGTTGAATCCTGAGAGGAGAAAGGTCTTGTCCACCTTATGCTGCATCTTTAGAGGTAGCTATAAAGCTGTGGAGAGCTCAGGAGAGGAGCTGATTCATTGCTTATACCCCAAGACAAAATAACTAATGATGGAAGAGAAGCGGTAAACCCACTGTAAGTAGTGTGTCATCCCCCAGTGTGTGCTTTGCTTGTGAGGCTTGACTGATGTTGAGGGGATTAAAGTTACTTTTATGTACAAAGAAAGGCCAACTCTGTGAGTGTTCCTGTGTACTTTGAAGTGACACAGAATTTAAAGAGCTACACTGAGCATCCAGATAAGCAGGCTCTTTCAGGAGATGTTTATATTTTATGGTTGAAGTGTATTACTGTAAATAGTTTTCTACAGCTAAAGCCACAGTAAGGACATATGTCTGACCTACTGAGGGGAATTTTCTCTGCATAAACAATGCAAAGTTGCCTTAAAACAATCAGCTTGTCCATTCCCCTGGAGGAAGGCTGCTCTCAGCTGGAAGCAAAGGAGCTGGCATGTGGCAGATGACACTACACTGGGAGATGATGGGCTGCAGCAGAAGAGGGGAGAACCCACTGATCCCCATCTCCTCCTAGCCAGAGGGAACATGAGAAGTTTGTGGTGCTGGTTAGAGATGCCCTTTGCAGCTCTTTTTCGAGCCTGGTGGAGGTCAGCCTTTCTGCTTCGCTCTGTGCTGCTCTGTCTTTCTGTGGCATGGAGCTGTGCAAGCGAAGGACAGGTGGTGGTTTGTTTTCATTTAGTTGTTTTACAAAGTAGGGTGTCACATGGGAAAAAGTGGCACCCTTTTGAGGTGAGTGTAGACTGTTTCCCACTTCATTCCTTTCTCTTTAGTGTGGCTTCCCATAATACTGTGGCACTGAAAAAGTGAAATCTTGTTTGCTGACAGTAGCCAGTTGTTTGGTCATTCTTGACTTTTTATCTTTGTGAGAGTGTTTTAACTCTGACCTGTGTCATATATCTGTATCCAGTGTCTGGGGTAGGAAACTAGAAGGAAAGACAAAACACAAACTCTTCTGTCCAGTGGTCTGGGGTGTTGCAATCTGGCTGGCTTCCATCCAGAAGAACATGGCTGCTTGAATTTATGGTACCATTTCAGAGGAAATCATGTCCTTGCTACACATGAATCTGAGAAACTTTAAGGTTCCTGTCTGTGAGAAAGCAGCATTTTGAACTGCTGAGTTCACATGGTAATTTAGGGTAGAGAAGACCCTGATCGCAATTTCTGGTGAAGCGGGTGCAGCTTTATCTTCTGTAGATGTCCCAGGATAATGAGATCAACACCATTCTTGTAATTAGTGAAAAGTAGTTTTAGAGAAAATAAGAAGGTGTTTTTGTAGTAAATGTTATTGGGAGTAAATCAACAAGGTATGTAATATTTCCCTTTGTATACCACCAAAGCAAGAGGCTCTGCAGTGGCTGCCTTGATACTCAGCTGCCTTGGGCAGATCTGGCCATGCAGCTCAATTTGAATTCTTTAAGGTTGGGAAACACTTACTGTGAGAAATGGAATATCAAATCCCGGATAGGTGAGTTGTGTTAACAAGTTATTACTAAATATCTGATAGCATAGGCAGGATGATGCCTTTTCCCTTGTTAGATTGGAGCTTGTGGGGGAAAATGATAAATACATGGTAAACCTTTTAGCATTTCTTTAAAAACCATTTAGCATGTCTTTTAAAATAATTAGTATGTATAGATTTACTAGAAACAAAAGGTCAAGAAGGATTCCAGGTGTTCCTCAGGTAATCATGTTATTCAGCTGCTTTTGCAGGAAATACAATTTAAAAAGACTGTGTTCTTCTGTGGCACGCAATTGGTCTCTTGCTTTGTTTCGTGTATTTCTCCAGCAAAGCATCCCAGAATAATACACTGAATTCTCAATTGGTATAATTCATTTTAGATCCATTAAGTTCCAGAGGGGCTGCTCTGGTTTATTCTGGCTCAGATTCTGTCCAGAGTGTTCAATTCTGAATATGTAATAATAGTGTTAGTCATCTTAACAGCTGTTATTCACATTAGTATTTTGTACTCAGTCCTGGATGTTTTAATGTGTTTTTTCTTGATCAACAAAGAGAGTGTTGTGCACAACGGGGTATACATGGGCAAGGATTAGATAAATCTTCCTGTGCTTTTGAATTTTATTCTCATGTATTTGCTCCTCTGTATAGTATTCTGCTCCATGAGTAGTCTAATCAAAGCTGGTTGTCTGGGAGGACTGCTGCCGAAATAAGTCAGAACCAGTGAGTATGGGACTGAGGGCAGTACTGTGAAGACTTTATTGGTTAAACTTGACCAGATAGCGAAAGAAAACACTTTTAATTGCCTGATTTGGATATGATTTTTTTTTCCAAGTCATGTATACCAGTATAATAATGATTAATCCATTCCATTCAGAGAAAATCGTAGGTTTGCAAGCATCTCTTAGACAAGTATTATGATGGTTGAAAATAGTATTAGTTAAAGGCAAGATGTCTAACACTACATAATATCAACAGTATTATTCTAAGGATCGAGGCATCAAATGATATAGTACCCATATGATGGCCGCTGTAATTGTAAGATATAGCCTGTAATGTAAGAAAATACGATTCCCAAGATTCCTCCCTGTTGTAGGTTTCTGCTTTTTTTCTTGGCAAGAGATTAAAATCAAACAACATAGTAATTTTCTGCTTATAGAATCCTTTTATGGCTTCCTGTCATCCTACACATCTGCCACTTAAGCTAGTGACCTTATGCTGGTTTTACTGTTGGTGAACATAGTTTTGTACATCTTTGTGGCTCAAAACATGTTTTTTTCTCTTTTTTCTTTTTCATAAAATGTCATTATAAAATCATGCATGCTTTCTAATAACTTAAGCAAATTTTGCTAGAAATTGCCAACCAGCATTCTTTATTTGAAAACATCAGGTTTTTTAGTGTTTAATTGCTGCAGTTTAGTATCTGGCTTATATCAGTGATTTGTCTCTGTTCTCTCTTCAGTAGAATGTCAAAGAAAAACAACTCTTTTCAGTCTAGATATTTGTCAATTTAAATTGTCTGCTGTTTCTCACATTCTGTTTTTTTTTTTTTTTTTCCTTAATCTCAAGGAGTGTATGTTATTTGTTTCTGTATCTTTAAAAGTGTAGAAGTGGCTTTTAGAACTCATGGTTAAGCAAAAGTTTTTAGTCTGCCATTGCCCTTTTCTGAATTTTTTTTTGGATGTCTTTGTAGTTCTCTCATAAGGTAGATGTTGCCATGCTGCCTTTTCCCCACCTCTTTTGTTTCATGGGTGATTGAAGTTACATTTTCTTGCAAATGAAATAATCTCTGTATATGTCTTTGCACTTACATTGAAAGATCTGTTCAAGCATCCTGGTTTTTTTTTCCTGTATAACAAAGATTCATTTGGCCCTCATCCCTCACTGATCTTCTGGATTGCTCTTCTAATAACCTCAGTGTTGCAGTGGCGAAAGGATTGTGTACTTAAATCCTGTTTTCTCCAAGCTCTCTTTAGTTACAGAGTGGCTGTGTTACTTCTCATTATGAAGCCACTTTATCATTAGAGCGGCTGTTACGGAGGAATGTCAGGAAGTGTTCAAATCTCCACAGGACCTTAATAAGTTGTATTAATTTTTGATAGCAAAGATGCACAAGAATTTCCCGATGTAATGAAATTTCAGAATATATTCAATATGGAATATTTTCTGCTTCTCATTAAATTATTTGAGCTTTCCGAAAACATTAAGCAACAATATATTATCTCTATATATAGATATCCCATTTTTTTTAGAATCGCTGCTTACTGAGGGAGAAGTAGGGGAGTTGAAGCTTTGCCAGTAAAAGCTGTTCTCTGCCCTTAAGTAATTTCTCATGTTGCTGCGTGCTGCAAAAGTCTGGTCTGAGTAACAGGGAAGCTTAGCAGTAAGATTCTTCATTAGAAAAAAATAGCTCATTTCCTAGACTTGAACATATGCTATTTTGTGTTATCAAGTGGATTTGATGTTGTAGGTAATCAACAAGCTGTCCTTCCATTTTAGTAAGGAATTTGCATAGCCATTCTTGGCCCTGCGGACTGGTAGGGACTTTAGCTGGGGAAGGATACATGGAACATTATCACAGCTCAGGGCATGATCCTGTTTCTTCTGGCTGCAAAGTAGAGTTTTTGCCATATGGAAGGACCATCTCAGAGTTACTAGATCCCAGGGGAACAGAGCTGGTTCTCTGTCGTGAGTCTGGCTGTGACTTACCATCGCACCACACAATTACTTCATCTTGCATCCTGGCCATGTATCTCACTTGTCTGACCAATGTAGGGCCAGGCTATTTGCCGTAGTCTTTCACCATTCATTTTCACCATTGCCCTTTAAAATTTCCCTGCGTATCTTTCAGCTTGTCAGCAAGAATATGTCTCAACAACTATTTCATGAAGTTTGAAGATGAGCTCGTTTTTGACTGCATCTTCAGCTGTGGCCTGTTAGTGATGACCTTTGCACGCATGTACAGCCCAGCCAGATCGGTAGAGCTTTGCAGATGTCCAGAGACCAGATGAAGAAAAACAGCCTGGGTCTGAATGTAAACACGAGCCCTGAATCCAATAATAAGTTTTATGATCCATTCACAGTGAAAAACAAATGATGAGTAAAATTTGGAGTTGCGCTATGCATGTGTCTTACAGACTGTGTATTAAGGGTTTAAAAGCTTCTAAATCTAAACAGAAGTTGTGATGAGTTAAACCAACCTTTTTATTCTGATTGTGTTAACTGATAAATTTTTGTTATCCATATATTAATGTCTTTATACATCATCTTTATCAGATTCCAAGTGCACTGCTCAGTGTTATAATAAATATTAATGTATTGCTGCTGTCAAGGTACTTATTGAGATCATTAAATTTCTTTAAATATATTCCCAGAACCTCTTAGAGTAGCCAAAATTACCTGTAGTGTTTTCTACGGCAAAATTATCCTGTGATGTTGATTGAAATTTTGCCAGTGCATCTGCCATAAAAATGTTAATGTCATGTCTGACTGAGACACATGCACCTTCTACGTTCATCATTTCTGAATCCATTATGAGACCTTAATGGCAGCTGTATATAAAGACATGCCATAATGACATCTTAAATGCTGTGTTTAAATTCACAGCATGAAAAGCCTTTTAGGAACAGTGTATGAAAAAAGCGGCTAACTTACAGCAATTTCTAGGTAATATTCGATGTGTGTCTTTGGTTTAGTGGAGGTTTTATACTAATTTCAATAGAAATGAATGGTTCAAGAAAGCCAATGGTGTAAACAGAACTTTTTTCCTGATGAATGACATTTGAGAGACCTCAGGTCAGCCTGCTTGTTTCACAGCAAGCATTAGAAAACGCATTCCAGAGTTTGGAAGTGTATCTACTGTTTGTACAAGAGAAAAAATATATGCAAGAGAAATACAAAATTTGAAGTTTATTAAATTTGGAAAAAAGTATATGAATACAAGAAGCACAATACAAATATTCTAGAAATCTCTTCTGGAAAAAGATTATTAAGAAGGGCATCAGTTTCTCAAGAGACAATCTTTCAGAAGGAAGGGATTTGGACTGTTGGTATAATTCTCCTGGGAACCTTGTATAGTCACTTCCTGGGCAGGGACCTTTATCATTCACCTCAGTACACTCGTTCTGTCTCTCAAAATTTATTAAAGTGAGAAAAAAGAAAGGAGAAAAGATGAAAAAGAAGGTAGTACCAAATCTTACAGTCTCCACTGAAAATTTTTGGTAGTCATCACTGACATGTACAGGATGCTTTAGTAAAGCACAGGCTTTTCCAACAATGTCTCAAAGAGTTACATCTAACTTCCCAGCATTTCAGTTCATTATTCAAGACACTGAGTACTTCAGGCAGTTTCATCTTCATAAAATTTCTTATTGATCCGTTAACATTTAAATTTATTTTCTTAAATTCACTGTTTATAATATTGGCATGACCTTTGATCCCGTCAGTAGTACTGTTGGAGTTATGTTAATTAGACTTAATCCATTCAGCTCCTTTCTATCATAATTAATAGGTAGATTATTATAACATTTTTTCGTGCTGAAGCATCTTGCTTGTCACTGGAGTGGCTCAGCCAGTAGATCCCAATTTTGTACTTGGCTGCCTCTGTTGCCCTGTCCTCTCCTGCCTCCCTGCACACAGTTCTCACCTGCCCTTTGTCTGTGTCAGTGTGGCTTATCAGTCAGATGCCTCCATACCACACATCCTAGGTAAGGAGAGCAGCGCACATCTTTGTGCTTTACTGAAATTACCAGAAAATGTCTATAGGAATAATACGTCTTAGCTGCTCCTGTGTTTACAGAAGTGTCTCCATCCTTTGGAACAGGTTTATATGATCTTTCTCATTCCTCAGTGCCAAGATATTTTACAAAATCAAGTAAACGTTGCTTGTGGCTTACACACAAGTAACTGAATCATGGATTTTCATTGGGGTCGTTGATAGGATCAAGAAGAGATTCCATGTCCTCCTGAGTGTAGTGCAATACCCTGTACATTAAATATCTTTGATCCTCAGAAACCACTTTGTAGTACAGAGTGCCAAAAGACTGTAGGTGTTGGGAATAAGTGATTAAACCTACCTTGGGCTTACAGATTCTAAGAGATTTCATCCACATGCAGGTAAGCAAAGATGACTTGAGTATCAGCAAGTAGTAACAAATGTCTCCTGTGGACTTGATAAAATTAAATGAACTCACATTAGTTCTGGAACAGTTATGGTGACTTTTAGTTACCACAAGCATAGACAGAAGTCTATGGGAATTAGAGATAAAAGGCATGTTAGTAATTTTCTAAGAAAATGAGCACCTTTCACTACTTCTAATAGTTAATGATGCGGAATCACTGTGTAAACTACAGGAGATGCTTTACTTCCTTTTTACTCCTCTAATGCTTTCTCAGTGTTTTTCCTCTGAGGATGAAATTTTCAATGATTATGCTTTATCCAATCATTAATTACGTATGTAAGAATACTTTTACTTTAGCTGTTTCAGGTTCCAAAGTTAAAAACATATCTTTATGAAGAGATAGAGTGCTTGTGTCACTTTTAGTGTAAACTATTAGAGTAAATGACTTTGAAGCTTGAAATCCATCTTTCTGTCTCTCAAACAAAACAGATGGAACCACACGTTATTTATGTTGCTATATAAATATCACAAGTGGCAAAATAGCTTCTGAAATGAGTTTAATCTTTGTATAGATTTCCCTGTACTTCATCACTAATCTGCAGTAAACTATGTGCAGGCAAAGTTCATGTTTAAATATAGATTCTGATTTTAGATTTTTCTACCTTTAGTGAACCTGAAGCAAAAATTCCTATACTCCCCAAATTTGGAATTCATAATGTAATTGACAAAAGTCTTAGGGTAGTCTAGAAGATACCACACACTATAGTTATAGGTAGAGGTTAGTAATTTATTCAGTGCAAAATGACAACATCATGAAAACATACATTTTCCAGAGTTATTACAGCTCGCGGCCTCCCTTGAGTTGTATTGATTTCCTCAAAAATTGTTTAATGGTGAAAGAAATCATTCTCATGGCATGAGAATCTAAGCTCCACCTATTTCAAAGCACTGTGGTGCAACTTCAGGTCATTATCTAGGTTATGACCTCAGTACACAGTAGTTAGATCTATCTGGCCTCAAGACCCCTCAGTGAATAAAAAAAGTGCGTCAAGATGATAATCTTTTAAACCAGCATGTCTCCTAAATAGCATTACAGATGACCATTCTGCGTAAAAGTTAGCAGAATAATCTCTTAATGAAAAAATCTCTTACTGATCTAAAGTTGGTAAATAAGTAATATAGTGACCATAGTTCAAACTGTTCTGTAGGAGTGACTTTCAAATGTCTGGCTCCACACAGCTAGAACTTAGACACAACAGAGGTACTATCTGACATATAGGGTAACATTGGAGGTTATATTTGGAAGCTCAGCACTGTCAGTGCCAGGGCTGGGGTCAGCTGGGTGGACTCAGCAATGTTAGTTATAGATGTCAGAAAAACTTACTAGAGCATCAGCGATGCCAGTACTGGGTGGAATTCCAGTTGTGAAGTATATGTTTTACTTTCATGGTGACAAATTACTTTGGGCGCCACTACCTCACATTGAACTGAAGGATCACAGCCCAGAAATTTTTTCCAAACCTTTTCTTAGCTTCATGTTTTTAATTCTTCTGTCTGATTTGTTGTTTTGTTTATTTGACCTGCATGCTGGTTAGTGTCTCCTGGGAACACTATTCAGAAGCCTTGTACCTCCACCCTGGGTGGTACGGTTGATCCAAATAGGACATCAAGGCAGTCCAGAGAATGACTCCAGCAAAGAGTCACACCCGGGACAGTGAGCTCATCTAAACCTTTTCACATGGAGACTTCTTAAACGCCCTTGCCTGACCTGGGATGTGCTGGCATGCTAGATGACCATGCATCCAAGCATGGTGCGCAGAAACGAGCTTCATCAGGCTGCATCAGTACAGAGTTTCAAAAAGATTTGAGAGAAAGAGATGGAAAATCCTTTCTAAAACTGCACATAATAAATCTGGACTTCCACTGAAACATCGAAAGGCTGGAGCATGCTGTTGCTGAGCAGCCTAACTCTTCACTGAGCTGCCTTTGGCCAGTCAGAAACCACAACAGCATCTGAGTCTCCAGCAGTGCCATTGATTCCATCAAGCACCCATAAAAAATAAAGCAGAGAAAACAACTTTAATTGTTAGTAGGTTTTAGATATTGCAATAGCAATCTCTTAGCTTTCACCACATCTTTATGGAGCATCTACCTGTGACCCATTTCAGAGGAGTTTTAAGCATGTTGTGAAGCTTTCACTCTTACATTGTAAGGCAAGTGCCGATATGTAAGAACCGGAGACATCTTCAAATGCTGTGTGCAATGAGGTCTTCCAAGATCTCTGCATTACTGATAAATCATAACCTTTGACAATGCTTAAAACCAGTGACTTTCTTAGAATTATGGTGTTACTACGGCGTTTTTAGCAATATACTTTATTCTGGATTATCAAAAATAAATATCTCCTCTATTAAAGTGCATATGGTTCATTGAAATATCCCATATCAAAGCATTTTTAAAAGAGGGGTTTCAGTTAGGGATCAGGATTTTTTTTGATTAAAATTAATGAGCTCCTTCAGAGACTTTGTAGATATTTGTGAAAACTCATTCCTTTTCTCCGCTCTCATATTCTGATATATGAAAGAGACTTTCATGCTTCCTTACCAAACTTCTTATTTTCTTGTGAAATTTAGCCTGCTTCTTTTTGCCATCTAATTTCAAGACAATGTGGGCTAGTAACAGATGAGCAGTCTCAGATAAATAAGCATTGAGAAGTAAACCATATGTCAACCAATTTTTTTTAAAACCTGAGAAGTTTCCCTGCAGATTTGAAATAATATTTTTTTTTAATTAAAGGAAAGATTTGTGTTGTAAAAAACGCTTTTAAGAGAGGATGACATGAGCAAAAGAATAGGCTTTGGAGATAGAAAGTCTCAGCCTTAGTGTACTTTGTCAGTGGTGATATAGTCTACAGAGTGAAATGTAAACTTCCTTACTGAACTGGATACAATTTATAAATTTTGTGTAGCTGGATCTAAACTTTTTGCTGGAGTTGTTTTAAAATGTGTCTTCATAAACACTTCCCATGGAGATATTCTTTATAAAAATAAACGTTAATAACTAACTGACAGAGAATTTTTAGAACTGCAGTTAACTGCCTTGAGGCCCCAAAGGATTACAGTGCAGAATAGCCAAATTTATGCAAAGAATGAAATACAAAGCAGAACAAAAGTAAAAAAAAAAAATTAAAAAGGCTAGAGAATGATTCTTACTGTTTTCCTAAAATTAAAATAGTGACGTATTCCTGTTACTTTCACTGAAGCATGAGTGTGAACCATAAATACCAGTGCATAATTTTGGATCTCTGAGTGATCTATATGGAGCTATTTCTTGTGAAAAATTATGGCCAAAGTCTGTGTGTTGTAAAGGATAATTTTAGCATAGGTAGAAGTGGTATTTCCTAAATTGCCTGTCAAAAATGACTTAATCCTACTTTATAGGAATTGCCTACATCAGTCAGACACATTCATTTCAATACCCATTCATTTAGGAGACTCTCTGCTGAGAATGTCAAAGAGATGCTAGTTATTATCAGCTATGGTGAGCCCTTGGGAATTAGGCTGAGATTGAGAAACCACATAATTACTGAAGTTATGCTGTAGTCAAGGATTAAAGCGATGAGTTTTGCTTGCTTTTCTCCTTTTTTTTTTTGTTTTTTTTTTTTTTAATTTTGTGTCTTGGGCATCAGCTGTTACATGCACGTGCTTTAGGTGGCTGCTTTGTGAGCATTTTGTCTGCTTTCAGACCAGTTTATCCACTGCCAACACTGTGCAAGGGCAGGGGCAGAAGAGACGTTAAATGTTGTAGGTGCAGCCTGGTGGTTTTCTAAAGAAAATATCAAGATCCTTGAGCAAGGGACTCATTTTGAGTTAATTCATCTGCTTCATTAGAGAGATAGCGGGGTCTGGAAGTCCACTTGATCACCACATGCTACCTGGATTTAGGCAGAATTCAAGCGGGAAATTCATCTCCATTAACTTAGAGACCTATGGCAGCGTTAGTATTTGATAATACGAGCAAATTTTAGTAACTGCTTGTAAGTCTGAAGGAATAACTCCTTCTTACTCTGAAGGAAAAAGAATGGGGTAAATTTTCATTTTTAAGAGAAATTAAAACTGGCAGACTTCTGTATTGCTGTGTATAAAATCTGCAGGATTTAAATAAAAGGCAGTCCTTTTCGTGAGGGTGAAGTGCCCATATCCTTTGATAATTTTTCCTGTTCATTCCAAACCAGACAGAAAACCTTTTTTCTATCTTCAAATCCCTCACTATGAGCAAAGCAAGCTTAATATGCTATTTGATGAGTCATGCCAAAAATGTAAATTTTCCTTGAACCCATTTGACACTGATGATTGGATTTGAAATTACCATCTTATGTCCTGATAATTCAATAACATAAATCTAATAGCAGAGACTGTTCAGATATGTTTTACTGTTCAAGGTTCCCTTTTCTGGAGTGACTAATTAACTTAAAATCAGCCCAGTATTGTAAGAGTGGGGACTAATCCTATGATGTCTATGACTGTAGGGCATTATTTGCAAAGGATATTTCCCATTCCAATGTAGCTTGGTATGCTGAGGAGTACAGACACCATTAGAGAAAAAACAGTTTTCAGTGACAAAAAAAATCAATATTTAAGATAATCAAAACCATTGTGTATTTGAGGCTAAAAAGCAATGAGAGAGAAGAAAAAATAAATGAGAATGCTGATGTCATCTTCAACAGTAAACAAGAAGATCCAGATTCTGCTTTCACCTGCACTGCATTACAAGTCAACAACAGATCATTTGCAAAATGCAGTTAGAATGCACAGTTTTAATCTGAGCCTACAAGGAGCAGTTTAGCTGAGCAAGTGTAGCAGCTCAAGCAGATGTTTTGGATGACGTGGACGGATTAAATGAAGTCTTCGAGTTTGGAGATCCATTTTACATCTTAAATATATTCTAACAAGGTGAAGGAAAGGGAATAGAATATAATAGAATCCTCAGCGTTGGAAGGGACCTTTAAAGGTCATCTAGTCCAACTCCCCTGCAATGTACAGGGACATCTACAGCTAGATCAGGTTGCTCAGAGCTTGGTCCAGCCTGATCTTGAATGTCTCCAGGGACAGGGCTTCTACCACCTCTCTGGGCAACCTGTTTCAGTGCTTCACCACCCTTGCTGTAAAAAAATTTTTCCTTAAATCTAACCTGAATATCCTCTCATTCAGTTTGAAGCCATTCCCTTGTTCTATTACCACAGACCCTGTTTGTCCCCCTCTTTCTTATAGCCCCCCTTTAGGTACTGAAAGGCAGCTATCAGGTCACCTCGGAGCCTTCTCTTCTAGTGGCTGAACAGACCCAGCTCTTGCAGCCTGTCCTTGTAGGAGAGGTTTTCCATCCCTTGGATCATTTTAGTGTCCCTCCTCTGGACGCACTCCAACAGGTCTATGTCTCTCCTGTGCTGAGGACTCCACATCTGGACGCAGCACTCCAGGTGAGGTCTCACCAGCGCAGAGCAGAGGGGCAGGATCACCTCCCTGACCTGCTGGCCACACTTCTTTTGATGATGCTCAGGATTCTGTTGGCTTTGTGGGCTGCGAGGGCACATTGCTGGCTCATGTCCAGCTTGCCATCCACCAGCACCCCTAAATCCTTTTCAGCAGGGCTGTGTTCTGTCCGTCATCCCCTAGCTTGTATTGATAGCAGAGCTTATGACCCAGGTGCAAGACCTTGCACCTGGTTATGTCTGACTGTGTTTCTTATGAGTAAAATCTCATAAACTACAACTTTTTTCTTTCTTGCAGGAATTCATATGTTAAGAGTGTATTGTGAAGTTAGGCAATTATAGGCAAACATTGCTCACATTTTGGAATGCTTCTACTTGAATTCTGCTCACTCTTCCAAATATATTTTTTTACAGCAAAACTGAGCTTTCAGTACTGTTTTTAGCCCTTTACTGACAGTAGAGCTTGTACTGAGAGAAGGAGCTGTATTCTACTTTCATGTGTGAGTTCAGCACTGTTGTGAAGGATTAGATATGTCCAAACTGTGTAACTTTCATTACAGGTGATGATATACAAGGAATGAAGTTGAGTGTTTTTTTTTTTTTCCTCTGAGCTGAAAGATGAATATGATAGATTGGAAGTGTTTTTTTAACAGTTCACTTTTCTATATCAATGTAAAGAAATGCAAGAGTCTGAAAGATAATAAATATTTTAAAATATTACTGGACTGCATATCTTCAACCAAACTGCACAAATTCATTTTAAAATGCCTTTAGTTTTCAGGAGTCATGGTGTCTCCTCAACTAATGCTTTGGCATCTCACATACTTTTCCTTCAAGGTGTGCATCTAGATACAGGTGCCATTTTTATGTTTTTCTATGAGGTTTTTGTTACGATATGGCAGATCTAGGCTAAGGTTCATTCAGCCATTTTAAACATCTCATTCACAGGAAAAAATGCAATCTTAGTCTCTCTTATTGCACAAGAGATGACAACAGTCCAAAACAACTATTTGTAAAGATCTGTTTCTGAGGTGCTTATTCTTTCCTGATAGTCTCCTAATAATGTGAAAACAGTAAGTGAAGTTCTAATGCTTTCAGTAAGTGGGAAAACATAGAAAGGTGTTATTCTCTGTAGATTTGCAGATAGGGCCTCAGTGCTGGCAGCTGACCAAGCTGTCTGCCCCGTCTCGTTGCTAGCAGGTTCACTGCTGCAAAGATTTTTCTCTGTGCTGGCCGAGGTGAGCAGTTCCCCAGGCAGATGCTGGCTGCCAGCAGGGAGCATGGAAGAGCCAGAACTGTTCTGCATGGGTGCTGTGGACCAAGTCTCTTGAGTCTCTTTGTGTGCGTCCTGGCATTTTTCCTGTGTTGGGAGAGAGGCATCTTCTGTTTGCAAGCCCTCAGCAGGGGGGGACTGCATTGATTTCATTTCATCTTGCGAACCAGGGGAAGATATTTTTAGTTTCCACTTTAAATTCTTTTCTAGAATATCCTTTTTTATTTGAAAACTCTTCTATCCATCAAATAATTGCACTCTTCAAAATGACAATGAAGAATAAATCGAGCGCTTTTATTTGAAGTCTTATGTCTTCTTTACACAACTATTCTTTTAGCGCTTAAACCATGGTTCCTTTTATTACCGTGTTGTCAATCTTGTATCTTGTGACTATTCATCTTCAGAAGGTCTGCTATATATTAGGAACATTTCCTTTTCTTGATCAACATTAGTTGTTTTGTAGGGTTTTTTAACTGGCTTTCATCATACAGCACTTGTTCCTATATTGAATTTGCTACAAGTTTTCTCAAGAGTATAATAGTAATTCACACTATATTATATAATTTCAAAGTAAGAAATTTAATTTAGTGAGGAGTAAAGGATCTTCACTTCCTTAAAATGGTGATGAAATTTAGACAGAAAGAAGAGATTTCAGAATGAAAAACTGAGTTTATATTCAAGACTGTCTTTTGTAATTCCAAATGCTTTTGTGTCAAGCAATAAATAATAATTTCCTGAAGCTTTCTTTGGTTTTTAGTAAAGCAGTATAAATGAATCCCTTAATGGCATTCACTTCTAAATGTGGCAGCAGTAGTGGGTATGTTTTTAAGATCTTATGGTGATGTATGGTACTTCAAGCTTCAAGTGTGTGTCATCTTTCCATTAGCGGTTCGAACCATAATGGTAGTTTGGCTTAGAAAACAAAGAACAGCAAAAAAGCCAAAAAGTCTGTGGTGGTGAATATTTATGTATGAGCCAGTCTACTACTATAAATGAGATTGCATTCTACACAATCTGAATGAGAAGCCTTCTTTTTGGTATGATTAGAAGAAATGTTCTCTCAGTGGAAATTGACCTTTTTATTGCAGAAGATCTATCCAGAATCATTTAGGTCAACTTTTTTCATTCTGTTTGATTTTAATAGGTCGTAAGAGCAAAATTTGTTTTCATGGGAAATATTTGATTGAGGTGTTTAGTTCAAAACAGACCCCTTCCCAGCCTGAAGTTGGGGAATAAATGCAGTATGCTGTGAAGAGTAACAGTTCTCTTCCATTTTCTTCACATGAACATCAGTGGGACAGTTGTAGAAGGCAAACAGGATTTGTGTCTAAACATGACACAATGTTGAGCATGTGTGCCTGTCTATGGAGCACCATCATACAATACGCAATTAGAAGTATGAGGACATTATTTAACAACAGTATTGTGTTAGTTTTATATATGCAGTTAACCTTTAGATCTACTTTTCGGCAAAGCAGAGACTTAGAGGAGAACAACAGTACGGAAAGATAAGAGCTATGATAACTAGATTATTTGAATTTGTTGGTGTATGCATGATACTTTACAGTAAACTATTTTATGTATTTTAATTAAGAAGAGACTGTCTTGAGGAGCTGATGTTGGAATATACAAAATAGTGTGTTTGGTATACTACCTTAAATGTGCTGTAACTAACTAAATAGTAACTAACAGTCATGAACATGCATGTTAAAACAGCACTGGAAAAGTATGCATAGCTAGTTAAAGATTAGTGGGAAGGATTAGGCTGTAACTTAACGTTTTTTAGCATTTATTGTAGGCAGCATACCTTGTCTGTACTGGACTTTGAAACTCATTAATTATCTTGTGCCTTGGAAATATGTCACCTCATGCCTGTCACCCTACAAAGATCTGTAAGTTTGTACAGTGTAAGTATGGTGCAGGCTGGTACAGGCTAAGTGTCTAAGCAAATGCTTAATTGTAAGCAGTAGTTCCATTAGCAATCAGGAGCCTCTGCATGTTTGATATAGCAATGTTCTTAGAAAATCAGTGTTTTGAGAAATAGAAAAAATATTTATTGTGAGTTGCATATTTTCTGAATATTTCAGTTTCAGTAGAGCTGAATAAAAAATGTGAAAGGAATGAAGAAATAGAACCCATTATTTACTTTCTGTGAAAACCTTCAATATTGAATCTCAAATTAGGGTGTCTTTCATCCATGTAAAGATTAAACCTTCCTAAAACACATGGGAAGTAATAATCAGGGAAGTTACCATAACAGCATCAGCCTCAGTCACCACATTATTATTTAATATATTTCAGTTGAAATATGTGCTTCTCTGGATGTCATTACCTTTAAAATTCAAAGTAATTAAAGATTTTATTTTTAAAGGAGGCATACCAAATAAAAGCATGCTAGTGAGTCTTGATGACTGAAATAAAAATGTCTACATATCTTGTGAGTGTATATCAATAGCAAGGGAGGGAGGGAAGGTTTTTGCTCAAGGAAGGATGTGAGTGTCTTGACATTCAAGCTTCAAGTAGATAAGTGTCAAAGCAAGGGGAGATTGCTTTTTAATTCAGACAATGCATCTTTTATGAATTTGTATGATGAAATAATATTAATGTGAACAAGGTGTGTAGTCATAGTTTATGTGGTAGCGGTGAAAATTAAAATTGTATCTGAATGTAGATACTACCTGCTTTATTTACCTTGCGCAAATGAGTAAGTGGTCACTGGTCATCCAGTTTCAGGTTGTGAACATTTAGGGATTCTCACTTTTCCTTTCAGACTGCAGCTATTCTTTTATTTTGAGAGATTTACACTGAATCAGGGTCACTTGTTCCATGGGTAGATCGGTAAACTGATATTACCTCTTTTTATGCAATGGTTTGCTCCAGCTGGATGATTTCTTGCATCTGTGTACATGCACTGAGCTGTCCACCCTGCCTCCTGGGTGTCTATAGCAGA
Source organism: Penelope pileata (assembly GCA_013396635.1). NCBI lineage: Eukaryota > Metazoa > Chordata > Aves > Galliformes > Cracidae > Penelope > Penelope pileata. The sequence goes on along the minus strand of WBMW01003000.1, from coordinate 40,028 downwards.
ACCCCTGGGGATTCATGGGTTGTTGATCTGTGGTAGCAGAATGACTCCTACATGACAAAATACAGTACTTGACACAGAGGTAAGCTCTTTTCAAGGATCTAGCCTAATGGATATTGAAAATTCTTTAATACTCTTCCATTCTGGTTGTATACTGTGCATACTACAGACCTGGGATTCTGAACAAAGCCATGCAATAAGCAGGACACCCACGTTCCTTTCTTCCTGTGCTGTATGCACATCTTTCTCAATTATTTTGTAAATGACTAAGACTAACTTCAAGTTGGTGAAATTGGGCTCTGTACGCTAGCTTTGTGAGACATCTAAGTCTACAAGGAGGCATCAATATATTTGTAGTCCAACACTGCCCATCTTACTCTCCAGTGACCACTAAAAGATATCAAGGGAAGCTCATCTTTCTAGTTTAAATTTGGACTTTATGAATTTCCCTTTATCTCATCACTTTGGCAGCAATTGCTGTCAAATCTGAAACCATCTTAGCAATATAGTGATTTTAATAATAATTAAAAGAATATTTTAAGAATTGTCTTGTAGTACCTTGTTTTCAGGGCTCTGTTCAACTTTTGTCTTTTTCCTTTGGCAGCACCAGAACGAAGAGATTCCCTTCTGGGCAGCCCTGATGCCATCAATATCACTCCAAGACGAAAGAGAAGACAAAGGACAACAAAGCCTTCTGGAACAGGAGTGAAGATAGCTAATTACGAGACAGAAATGCCAGCAAAGGAAAAGTAAGTAGTTTTCAAAACATATTGGGTCATTTCTATATCTATAGGTGTTCTTTTTGTGTTTTCTTGTGCAGTTGCATAATATTCAGAGCACCTAAGTACTGTTGTGTTGCATTTTTAATAGTTATTTACTCTAATTCTACCCACCTTTGAATAGATACAAATGATTAAATGCAGTCTTTCTCAAGGAGTTGTTGAGTTTAGTGCATCTCTAAAGCGACAATTTTAAGATACTTTTAATAGACTTGGATAAGTTTAAGCAAATAGATTGAGGCTTACTAAAATGATATTTTGTAGATTGGCATATAACTGCAGTCACAGAAGGATTCATTTGCAGTGTCAAACTAGGATGGAGAGCTTGAACTAAATGTTATTGTGGGAAGCAGTATTAGGATTGTCTTTCTTCACAGTGAGGGTGATCAAACACAGGAATAGGTTGCAAGAAGTTGTTGTGGAGTCTCCATCTGTGGAAGAAATCCAAACCCAACTGGGCGTGATCCTGGGCAACCTGCTCTGGTTGAGCTTGCTCTGAGGAATGAGGTTGGGCTAGACAATCTCCAAGGATCCCTTCCAAACTCAACTATCCTTTGATACTGTCTTTATAATTTCAGTGGAAATTAATTCACAGTACTATTTTTAATAGACCAAATAGACTTCTTTCAAAAATAAGAACACTTGGGATTAAAAAAAAAAAAAGCAACTCTTAAACACAAACACAGTGGGTCAGAATTTATAACACCTGATAAAAATTTCTTTATTTCTATGTTACTCTTGACTTTTGGAAATATTTTCACATGACCTGGGACAGGCTAATACGTTGAATTACCTCAGAGCTGCTCCTTGATTGGTGGTATTTTCTTCAAAAACTGATAATTTTTAAGATCTGGTAGATTTGTTTTGAAAACTGTTATTTTCCCCTTTTATCAGTACTATTCAACGTGTTATGAACTGTTTAAACAGATGCAGACACAAGTCTACCACAAAGACATTTCCCGTGATTACCAAAGATTTCTGTTTGAATCAGCAAAAGAATTATCTTATTTTGACATAAAAGATTGTAACTTTATACCAGCTATGAATATTTTAACTTAGCAATTCTGTTTTATTAGTAAAAGAATATCACTTTTAGAACAGTCTAGAAAAATACCAAATTCTTGTCTTCTGTGCTAATAGAGTCTTGTATGTTACACCCTTTGTCAATTTGTATGCAGTCAGACAGTTTGATTTTGAGAGCCTATCTGTATTTGCCTGAAATACAATTTCACTCTTTCTAGTATTGATTGTGGAAGGAAAACTTACAGAGGCAAATGATTGCAGAAGAGAATAGAGAAGCCTTCAGCTGACTAATCCCCCATGTATCATTGTCTGAGTCCTGTGCCTCAGGGAAGGGCTGAGGTGATATTGATATTTTTGTTTTAATTCCTTCAAGTGAGGCAAATTTTAGAAGAAATAGAGCAGCATTGTGTTTTTCGTACCATGCGAAGCATTTCTAATATGATTGCAGAACCAAGTCAAAGCTGACTCTAAAGAGTGATTCTTCCTGGTCATCCCATAATAAGTCATTTTTTAAGGCTTACTAAACAAAACATCCATTCTATCAGGTCTATATCCCCGTTTTTCTTTTGCATTTATTATGTGTGAACAGTATTGTAGACAGCTGATTTGCACTCCATGTCACAGCGTTGTTTGGCATGTGACATACCTTATGGAACTACGAAGGTGTGTCTGGTGATAAAGATCCATATGCTTCTTTCTGATCCCACAGGGATTTGGAAGTCAAATATGTTATCACTCAATGCAAGAGCATGTTGTATGATGTCACTCAATACAAAAGCATGTTTTTGAATCCTTTATTTAATTAAAAATATGGTGGTAGTACTGGTTTTTGATAAGATGAGAAGTTATTGGATCTCCCTTGTTTACCAGGAAAATTACAAAAGCAAGCTGGAACCATTTTCACTCTTGCTGATTATTTTTCTCTATGTCCCTGCTCAGTTCTTGGTTTTTGGACTTCATCTCATGTCTTTTGCTGGCTGCTGATCAAGCTTTTAGTCAATTTGTTTGGCTAATAACTTTTACTTCTCTTCAGCCTGTCAGAAGTAGGAAGATGTAGAATTAGTGTTGTAATCCAGTTTGCAAATACAGCAGATTATTTTTATGAAGCTTCTTCAGTAATTGGAATTCAGTAATGGAAGGCTTGATCCTAGGTGATGTGAAAGGCTTTATCTTAAACTGTTGGTACTCCGGGCTCTTGCCCAAAATGTTGTCTACTATTGTGTCATTTAGCTAAAAATTATGAATCCAAGCAAACCACCCCAGCCTGTTATGGGGTGGAAAAGTTAACCTCTGTACTGCTTCACCTTTGGAAATGCTCCATCACAAACATGGAAGATGCACAGCGCTTGGAAGCATGTCATGCATTTCTGTTTGGCAGAAGGATCAAATGACAGATTGTAATCACCTTCACAAATGCACGACTGAGTCCTTGTTTCTGAACTCTCCTGCACAGACCTGCAGAAAGATTTGATTCTTTACCTATGATGTAAATACTTTAAGGTGCTATCAGATAAAATTATATCCCACAATTCCAGCTTTAACAAACCAAAGTTTATTTAGTGGTGGTTTCCATTTGCAAGTTTTGCTGACTGAATGAGTCATCCTCTTTTCTTTCTCGCTTCCCAAACAAAAAATGAGGGCCTAATGGTTATCAATGTATTTCAGACTTCTTTTTTTTAATACAGTGTTTTTCAGCACAGTCATCATGGTATCACATAATAGGAAGTATATCTTAAATTTTATTCATTTCTTCTAAGATTTTAAAGTCTGGTGAGGAAGTACCATTTATGCTTAAAGTTAAAAGCATCTTAAGTAAATACAAAGTCATGACAAATGAGTGGATTCTGTTTCCACAAATATTTTAGATTTATGGCTTTTGAGGCTTGGTATTTAGCAATTTTGTAGTCCTATGGAATGAAAATATGTGCTTAGATATGACCAAGAACACTGAAAAGAATGCAAATAAAAAGTTGTTTAACATAGAAATTAGGGCAAAAGGAGTACTGTCTCTCTCATGCTTTGTGTGTGAGTGCAGTGGCAGGAGAAGGAGTTGAATTGTATTTGTCTGTATAGACAACTATTATTACTTTGCCAGTTTATTCAAGGCTTAAAATTCTTAAGGAAACCTGAATAATATGAAGCTTAGTGAAAGTAGTGTGGCCTCGAGATCAGCAAAGAACTGAGCTAGGATTTATGCAACAAGATTTACTAAATTAACTGTTAAATTATTTGCTGAGATAATGATGTCTTCAGCAGTGTAAATTCAGCATAACTGGTCAGTCACTGAACTGCTGAGATTCGGATTTGTCTGCCTTTGTAGCAGGTTGTTTTCCAATCTGAGATATACATGAAAGCAAATGCTTCTTTAGACTTCTTCAGGCAGATGGATGTTACTTAGTGTTGATAGCAGTCAAACTACAGTTCAAAATTCATGCATTTTTAAAATCTTGCAAAGGATGGTTCTTACAGTTCATAACATGATTGAGTCAGGAAGTAAAATAAAATTATGCTGATTCCAGTTAGTTGTGATGGTATTTGTGAAGCTTTGACTGTAACTTAATATCTGGCAATTTCCTAAGGAGCTAAGCAGAGATAATATGTAAGGCAAGTTAAGATGCAAATTCTACTTTTCATAATTTGAATTTTATACTTGGAGAAGAAAAATTAATAAGAGGAATCCCAATCCACATTTAGAAATTATGCTTACTGATGCATTACCCAAGTCTCTCAGGGCACTGTGTGTGGATAATGCTACTAGCTGTGTAGAATATCCATGCAACATAGAGGCGTAAGGATACGACTTGAATCCTACTGTACTATTGATTACTTCTATAATAATTTTGCTCAGGAATGTTAGAGCCTTTTTGCAAAAAGATAATATCCACTGAAGATTGTGACCAAAAAAAAAAAAAGTTGGAGAAGTTTATAAATTAAGCATAGTTATTGCATATGGAATACTTTAATTTTTGTGCCCTGTACAAGCAGAGTGCAGTGGAACCCAAGCAGTGCTGGAGTCTGTAGCCTAAAACAAAAAAAAAAAAAAACAGGAGAAACCTTTAATTTCTAGTACAGTTTACAAGTATTTCCACAAGTAAAAAATTGTCCTTTTGCTTTAGTTTAGCAATTTTTTTTTGTTTATATGTGTAAGAAAACCAAAACAGTTTTTTTCTCTTTTTGTCTTTTATTTCTTACTACTGAGGGATCTAAATTTATGGTCCTCATTCACACGAGTGTGTCCTAGGAGGAAGGCTTTACTGGATAAGACATAAAAATTCTGATTATTCTATTCTGTGTGCTTCAAAATGTATTTCTGTATTGAAACTGGACTGCTGCTGCTATAATCTTTCTTGCTTTGATTGATAAAATTGATTAATTGTCAGAATCAGGCCTACATTTAAACTGAAGAAAAGTGATGCTTTCCCTTAATGTAGGTATATTTGTTTTTGCTGAAATATTTTGATATAGACATTAACCCCATTGAATTTGAGAGGATTGTTGTCACCAGCACTTTAAATCTTTCTTCTTTTACATACAAATACAGCTTGAAGTTTTCAGAGAGCTTGAAGTATTTTTGTATATTTAGGAGATCAGAAGGACCTTTGTGAAGGAAAACATCAAATTCAAATTTTGCAGGTGGGTAGCTGAAAGAATTACATACCTTGGCCACAAAGTGAGTCAAGGAAGTGAAGTTAACTTCAGACTTAGGACAAAATGTTGGCAAGGTGTTTGGAAGTACCCCAAGCTGCAGAGGATGTTTTGTGCCACCTGAATTACCATCAGCTGCTCCGTCAGGGAAGGCCAAAAAGAAAATGCTATTCTTACTTTGAGTTTTTAAATAAGATTGTTACGGTCTTCACGTTCAGAGTTTGTGCTTGACTTGAGGGTCTATTAACGTTAGTCATGCATGTAATTGTGTGCAGGATCAGCTGCATAGTTTTTACCTGTTAATGATAAACGTGTTTTTTTCTTTTCATACTCTTGTCTCTTTCTGTATTTTTGAAAGATTATTATAGTCTTCATACATATCATTTATTTGAAAAGAAAACTTTCAGCTTTATATTATGGTACTGAAAGAAGCTAGGTTTGTCTTTCTTTTGATAACCTCCTACCCCTCTAAAAGCACTCAGAGCCTGTGGTGTGCCAGGAGTCCCCATGGGATCCTCTCTGCATTTACATGATTTATTGTTTAAGGGTCACATTTTTCAAGTTCTAACACATGGTTTATTTAAAATGTGGTTTCCCACCACCTATGATTCAGGTAGCAAAAACATTGATTTGTCCTGGAATCTGGCATTCCCAGAGGGTTACACGTAGACATCAGTATTACTGTCTCAAACATGAAGTAATTTTTTCCAGTGAAGGTTTAACCAAGCGAAATTTAGATCCCACTGAAAATGATACCATAACCTTCCGTGGTCCATGGGGAGTATAAAGTTAACACCACAGTTACTTGCTTTAAAGAAAGATCTCTCTGAGAGTACATGTTGACGTGCCACTTTTTTGTACAGTGAGTGTATTTATTTGATACAATTGCAAAGAACTGGCAGAGCTCTGCGCGGTGAGACAAAGCACTGTGACTGCCAGTATGCACACGTGAGTCGCTGTAGGACCTGTGTACCAGAGCGGTGAGCTCATTGCTACCATCGTAAGTTTATGAAACACAACATTTAGAAAGCTTTGATAATTAAATAATTTAGGCTGCAATATAAGCAGGCTAAGAAACATCTTAGAAATGGACAATCAGGTTAATTTGAGAATCAAATGTGACAATTAAATGCAAAATGTTTCCAGTAGCTGAATTAAGTCCCTTTCGGGTTTCATCTGTGTTTAGTATTCCCTTATTTAAGATGAACAGGAATCATTTTATTGAGCTTTGGGTGGTTTCTTTCCTTCCTTTCTTGCCATAGCACTGGCAGCAGCAGTAGATCACCAGTGCTACCAGATAGATTGTTTTGACTACCTCACATGAATGTTAAAGGTTGTGCTGTAACTTTTTGTAGCCTGATGGGCACTTTGATAAGTGATACTAATCTTCTGAACAGTTTTCTGTATATGTTTAATCTTGCATAAGATTGGAGTAGAAAGAAGAGTCGTATTCCTTACCTGTGTTATATGACTTGTGGTGGTACAAAAATGGGGTGTAGTCAAAGGAGAAAGAATAGAATCTTTGATTAAAATGCATAGCAATGTCTGCAAAAAAAAAAAGAAAAAAAAAGTGGTAGCAAAATGTCTGAAGTAATTCTATGCTCAACTGAAACAAATAAGGGAGAAATAAATTCACCACTCTACAGTTGCCTTTGCTTTCTCCTGGTGGCACTCCGTTTTGTTTTTATTTCTCTTTTTGTTTTAACTGAGTGGTAGGTAATTAGAAAGGCTTCCACAATCCATGTGGGAAGCGATGATTTATTTCCATCGAAAGTGCAAGGAACTGCTATCCACATCACCATTTCACCCTATTCTCAAGGGAAAGATGGGTAAATATGAAGGCTGAAAGCCTGAGGCAGAGAAAAACGAGCATTATCTGCTGACCTTTCAGGCTGCAATTACTGCTGAGTGAAGTCACTCAGCCCTCTAGTTTGTAGCACATCTCACCAAATTTTCTCTCCAATGATAGTCTAATAATTGACTGTTGATGGATAAGTTATTACTCTGTAGGACTGACAGGATTGAGCCCTGTGTTTTCTCGGGGCACGTTCTTTAGAGCAGGATTTTATTGCTGTGCCAAATCTTGTGAGATATATGTCTCAAAAGATTAATCTACGGTGTATTTTAATGAAACTGGTAGCTGTGAGATTATAAGAGGATGACTTAAAAAATGGAAATGACATGTTCTCCCACTAATTTTCTGGTAAATATTCAGTGTTTTTCCTTTCCCTTCAGTGTTTCCTTTCCTCGCTTTTATATCAGAATGCTGATTGAATTAAATTTTATATTTTAAGCCTCTTTTAAGTGGATTGTTGCTTGGTATATCTTAATTTACAGCACTATAGAGAAGTTTTGTTATATAGTTCCTTTTTATGCTGTTAAATAATTCCTGCCTGGGTTTCTTATTGTGGGAGGCAAAAGAATTGCTTTTCAGGGGTAAATTAAGGTGAGAAACAGGAAAGACTTTGTGTGGCTGAGCTCACTGGCAATACTGGAACATTCTCTGTCTTTTGATGCAGAGCAAGATACAATATTTTTAGTCTTTTGAGTGGAAGGGTGGGAAGAAAGAAAAGAACTTTTCATTAGAAACACAAAGAAGGCAGTACCTCCTTGTGATTGGTACACAGCAGCAAATGTACAGTTTTTGTGAACATTTCTGTAAAAGGCTTTTGATGATGGTGTTAATTAAAACTCCATTTCCTAAAATAGTTCTTCAGGCAGAATTATTTTTGCATTACTTTTAATAGGAAGAAACAGGTAATGTATATGCCTAAGATTTTGGTTGTATGCACTGGGAGGAGATTAGGACTAGATTGATGGAAAGCCCAAGCAACCATGCTTGCCAGCTCAGTCCCAGTATCAAAAATAGATGGTGCAGAAGAATATGAGATGAAAGCTTGGTTGTATTAATGAGATAAAGCTGCTTCAAGAATTTGTTTTTATTGTTCATTAGACTGATCATGAACTATGTCTTCTATACTAGATTAGATTAGAGTTTTCCATATTGCACAACTGTCTGTGAAGACCAATAATGTTTTAACTCATTATGGACCCCAGAAAACAGTCTGGAGAAAATCTTATACACAAAAATACTTTAAAATGTAGGATGTGGGAAAAATTTTCATAAATATTTGAAATTTTCCTGTTCTTTTGAGGCAATTGCTCAGTTTCTGCTCAGTTTGTGCTGACTTTTCAAAAGTGAGATTCAGAGCACGAAGCTATTAATCTTTTTAATTGTCCTTTCTCTGTATGTAGCTTTTTAATAAAGAGTTACACTTTCTTCCTTGCTTCCCTCCCCAAAAGAGACCTACCTCAGCTAAGTGGGGCTACAAAGCTGCCATTAAGAAGTGGCAACAGTTTTCAATTTATTTATATTAAAATAAGTGATTACTCCTGCGTATAAAAACCACATAATTAAGTCCATGCAGTTTACCTGTCCAATTGTGACCTCACTTCTCAAACTGAGTGCCACGTGTAGATGGCTTACCTTTTTTTACCTGCTTAATTTCACTGATTACTCTTAACTATGAAGACCTACATCCAGCTGGTAAGAAATGCTGTAGCCACTTAAGTGACCTGCTAGACCGTCAATATATAATGTGCAATATCAAGCAGACCCAGTAACATCTTCTATGGCTTTCTGTACATCTCCTTGTATGTGTTAGTGGCAGGTTCATTAGAGTTACTGTTTCATAGTTGCCAAAGATGCTATTGAAACTGAATACGATACAGACAACAAAACATTTCGTTTTCCAGAATGCTTGAAATCTATTCCAAAAATATAGAAAAGCCAAAGGGAAAAGGACTCCAAGTAAAAACAATAGGGATGAGTTTTGTTTTAATCCTGTATCCTCTGCCTCACAGGACAGGCTGATCTTTTAAAATGACTTGGAGAAGGAGCAAGAAGAAGTCTGGAGACTAGTATAGAAAAGGGTGAGAGGTGACACAGGGAACATTACTGCGCAGACAGATGAGAGGGAGCAGGATGAGGGGCGCTGCTTATGCATTTGCTTTTTTATTACTCATATATATGTGTTTCCCCAAAGCAGTACGTTAAGCACCTAAAATCCATGGCAATGGATTTTCAATAATATTTAGAACATCCCCAAATCTGGTCCATATGGATAAATACTCATAAATTTATACACTGTGACTAATACATATGGTATGAGCAAATGCACTTTCATGGTTTGTTGAGAGGACTCATCTGTTTCTGTCAGCTTGCATCAAGATTCAGCACGACATTAATCAGTATCTTTTTGATGAGTTCTGCCATCTGTGAGAAGGTATATAGCACATCCTTGTGCATCAGTCTAAAAACTTGTAGAATAAGAGAAAGAGTTGGGCAAATTGCACATTATGTCTGTACTAGAAAAATTTTACCATTGTTAAAATTACCCTAAAGGTAAACAAAAATATAAAACCTTTTTAAAAGCTGCAGGATGTACAGAATTAGATTAATAAAATCCTTGTTTACGTAGAATACTGCTGGAAGACTTTCTTGATTACTTAATAGCACTTAAGTAAATCCCTTACTTTACTCAGCTGTCAAACTATTCATAATAATTTTCATGTAGCTATTGCATCATTCTGGATTGTACATATGAACAATATTTTGAAAAGGAAAAAAATACAAAATTATTTACATGCTTGTAGCTTCTTCATATTGTTAACCATATAGCAACAATTTTAAGTATGAATACGGATGTGGAATGAAACTGAAGGAAAATGTTTGGTGTCCAAAAAGATGAGCTAAAGATAGCCAATGTTATAATGCATATTAAATAACAGAAGTTGGCTAAAATAAAAGTCTCTTTTTGAAATGATCTTAATGATTCAAAAGACATCAAGTATTAAGATGAATTAAAATTCAAGACTATAGAAATAAATATTTTGTATACCACTTATGTAGATATGAGAAAGAGAGTTTGACATCAGTGTGACAGAACTTTATTTTACATTTTAAAATGGTATCTCTGGTCTTGTGTTTTTCTAAAAAAAGGCAGAACAAAGATGCTTAACCTGGGAAAATTATTTCTGAGAAGGTTGTTGCAAAAGTTGGTATGTATAAAGTTTGTAATCATTTTGGTTTATGTTTTAGAATATCTATTTCACAGAGAGGGCTGCACTGAACTTAGCAAAATCATGGATGTATCCTTTCTTTTCCATATTGAGAAATTAACCACGTATTAATTAAAATTATTCACTTCTGAATTATTAACTACAGGAAGAAATCAGTTATCAACCCTTTGGTTTACATCAGAACGTTCTCCACTCTGATACCTAGATTCCTAGGCAACACTTCAGAATATTTTCACAGTGGTTATTTTTTGCTCTGAGTGGAATATGGTACTTGATTCATCACTTTAATGTTCCAGTGCAGCTCCCTAAGCCTTGAAGTTACAGGAGTGTAAAACTGAAGTAAAGTGATGATAAATCATGTCATTTAGTTTCTAGTTGTGATGCAAAGCACTCAGACTATTACTGCTTTTGTCTCTCTGGGCTTGCTGTCTGGATAACTATTAAAATACCTGGACAAAATTCCATTTTTATTATAATATGTGCTAAAAATTTTGTATTTGTATAAAGAAACTCCTCAAGTCTTTAGGATAAAGTACAATATTAAATAATAAAATATTCCTGCTAGTAATGTATTTATTTGATTTGCCAGCAGTCACAAATAGAATTATTTTTAGTAGAATTTTTTTTAGTAGAATTATTATTTTCACAAGTAGAATTATTTTTCTGCTCTGTATCACTAGCAAGCTGAAACATCAGTTTAAAAAAGATTCCCTTAGTATATAAAAAGTGTCCTTTATTTATGTATCTGTTTAGCTACAGCAATGCCTGAAGATGCTTGATGGGGAAAGAAGTTAGATTATACACAGCTGCATTGATAAATCCAGAAAGAAATCACCTGAATAGCTATTTCAGTTAAAGTCAAAACAGATTTTGAGAAAAAGAAAAAAAAAAAAAGAAAGAAAAAAAACCCAACAAACAGAAGATCTCCAAGTGAAAATAAAATATCATCATAGTGACTTCCCTGTTGATTCTTTAAAGGACTCAAAAGAGTCCTTTAAACGAACCCAGGATTCAAAGTTACAAAACCTGCCAAAAGCACCAAGTTTTTGTCAGTGATAGTCAGAGCAACCTGAGAACTAGTAGAAGGAGAACTTTCAAACCAGTATCTCTACGACCAGTGGTAAAGGCATGGAAGAGATGCAAAGGAGACAAGGAGCAGAAAGGAGCAAGATATCTTTGCTACAGTACCTACGGAGTTTGTGCAACTTACCATCAGTATATGTGTTGTCCTTCCCAAAACTGGGAACAACAGAGATTGATTGGTCCAACAAGCCACAGAGGAACAATGTCCTGTTCGTCCCTTGATGAACAGTTGATGACTGACTAGTGAAACACAATTTGCCCATGGCTCTGATGTACTTGCGCATTGTGTTGTTCAGTTCTTAGCACTTTGAGTAAGAGCTGATGTCTCTGGGGAGGTACAGGGTATTTTTTGCAGTAGGAAGGTGAGGAGATTAGAAACATTTATGTATATACCTTTGACCAATGAATAGTACTGTATGTCTTTATCAGGGAAGGTCATCTTGGAAAAATGAGGTAGATCTCAAGGCACTGACAAAAATTGTAAGAGCTGGTAGGATTGTCGTGATGTGGAAGAATGGTCAGTGTTTTCTTACTGAGACTTGTAATGTTTTTTTCATTATTCTGTGTCAGACATCTCAGTTTTTTATTTATATTCTTACTGTCTCCTATCCAATATAACCCTTGAGAGGTATGTATCTGCATGCCTGATATGCATCTACACCATTTCTGCTCTAACTAATACCAAGTCAGCCATCACGTCTTAAGGCAGGAGTGGAAATGCTTGTTAGATTATTTATTCAGCATGACTTGGTGTAGAATGTTGCCAGAGACCACAATCCTAAGTTCACACTGTCTCTAATGAAATGATTTGCAAAGCTGAGATTTTTCTGATGCTGTTATAACCTCCTCTTAGGTTAGATTTACAGAAAAGTCAATGTTTCGTATAAGACAGTGTTAGCCAGCCACTCCTCTTTTTCATGGTTTCTTGAATACCACTCCCAGTTCTGCAATGAGTCCTGTGTACTTACATGTTCTCCTTTTTCCAATGTAAAAAAATGTAATTTTGTTTCCTCATAAGCTCTAACCTTTCTGTTGCTGGATCTGTCTGGATAACCAGCTAGTTTCTAGACAGGTTATAATGAATATGATGATACATGTTGTATTGGCATGTGTCTCTTCTGGTGCTAGCATTTGATCAGTCAGAACTTTTACAGTTAACAAGATAAAAAAGACTTCAAAATGAGAACATTGAAAGTACTTTTGCAAACACCTTGGAAGTTAGCCTAACAGAAATCAGTGATAAATCTCCTTTAAGAGTAAAGTTGAGTCACAACATGTTTTTGAGAAGAATTTACCAAAAACCTTTTAAGCTTCATGACATACTAACCTAAAGATATATTTTTATTTGGTAGAGAAATATGTGAGTGAAAGAAAGTGCTAAGTTAAGGGACATTTGTGTTAGAAAGTTTAGTATCAATTTTTGTGGAGAAAAAGCAGGCCTACATTTTGTTGGCTGTTTAAGTTTGAATATTCTGTGCAAATCTTTCAGATTACTTGAATCTTTCCAAATCTAAATAGTTCTTCACATCTTTACTTCACATCTTCACATCTTTTCTAGACATTCCTGTCCTGAGGAATATTTAAGTATGGCATTTATTCTTAATACACTCATCTGGTATTTATTTAAATACTGTTCCCTTGCATTAAAAAGCTGAGTTTTAGTTAGGAGTTTCAAATCATTAGCATTAAAATTTTTACCACACCTAAAATTTCTGTCCTTAGCAGGACACAGACATTCCAAGTGTAACTGAGTTCTCTGTTTTTAAATATGTTCCTTGGCTGAGTCATGTTGATAAGTGCTTTTCATCTTGAAAACTTTTCAGTTGTTAGACTTTGTCAATTTGATGTGGAATTCAGAAAATGAACTGGAGCACTGGTAAATGAACACTGTATACATAAATGTGCACCTGTGTGTAGATTAACTTGCTGTCATTTGACATCTCCAAATGTTATTATTTGATTGTATATTCTTATAAAAGTATGTTGTCTGCTGTAACACAGCTTCTATTGTCTGCTAGAACAATGTGACAGCCTTAAGATGCATGAAGAAACAGGGAAGGAAGGGAAGGCAGATTGTTTTTCTGAGCAATTCCAACTAAATATTTAGATGAACAAGACATACAAATAGAATATACATAGATTCAGCATGAGGTGCCACATAGTTCCTCGGTGTCTGTATAGAACCAGTAGAAAGGTTACAATCTTCCATCTGAATATTTGAAGTCTGATATATTTGGAAAAAGAAGTAATTTAGCCTCTCGAATTGTGTAGAATTTGGCATCCTCAACCTCAACTAGGCAAGTCCTTTCATCTAGACTTAGAAGAAAACGGGGCACTATGTGATTTGATCTCGATCTTGTAACTAATCTGATTTGACTTCATCAAAGTTTCTGAGCTTCTGTAGAAGTTTTTGTTGATAAAGTCATGCAGATTTCCTGCTAATTCTGGATTATACAACAGTTCTGTGCAGGGCCACCTCACACACGTAGTTAATGGTGAGTTCCCAAGGGACTTAAAGGCTATCTATGGAACTGCTTAATTATTTCAGATGCTTGTGAAGTTGGACATTCCTAGAAAATATGTATACCAAATAACAATTCCAGTTCTTAAGTGGCTCTTCACGGACCGATATCATCCAGGGATTTCAAAACTTTCCAAAATTTATTTATATATTAATGAATCAAATGTATTGAATCATGTTGGTAGTGTGAAATCTAAAAACTTCTGAAATACATAAATATTCAAGAGGATTAATAAACTTTGATGATGACAAGATCTGTAGTCTTGGAAGCTCTTCATTCTTGGGCCCTGGTATAGAATAAATTACATAAAATCGTCAGAGTGGCAGGATGTAATCAAAGTCCTTAGTCTTTAATAAGATGTTACAGATGTTATTAACATATCAATTCTTCAGTTGTATTCTCGTTAATCTACTGACAGAGAAGAATTTGTAAGTTTCAGAGAAGATTGTTTTGTTTTTGTTTTTTTGTTTTGCAAAAGTCCATTGTACAGTGTGTAAAATTAATTTTAGTTAGGAATCTGTGCAAGATAGCATATTGGTGGAATATAATTAACAAATTCTAGTTTTACTGTAAATGTTTGACCAAGACATTTCTCTAAGCTTTTGCTTTTTTTTTTTTTTTTTTATCTCAGAAAGAGGAAAATTTGCATGTTAACTGTTACATTCTCATTGCTTATATTGTATTGTTTTCAATATGGTGCAGTTTTTGATTCCTCATTCTTCTTCATCTTTCATCAGAACGAGTTTTCCTACTAATTGTAATGGTGTACAGTGCTTTAATACCAGGCAAGTATACAAGAAAGAATATAATACATAAGGTGTTGACAATGCATACCTGTTTAACTGGATAAATAGGGCAAACTCCTAGATAAATAATGATTGACAGAACATAAAACTCTCTAGTGATTAATTATAACTGAACTGACAACACAAGGATGACACAGATGTGTGACAAGGGCTTAAGGAGCAGGCTTCAATTTTCTTAGAAAGCACTTATGAAGAAAACATAATTAGGATAAGCAGTGCACAGATATTGTTAGGAAACACAAAAAAATCTTGGTTTATTTAGAGACTTGGGTACCTTAAAAAGAGTGTGGCCAACGAGCTGAAGGAGGTTCTCCTCCCGCTCAACTCTGCCCTGGAGTGGCCACATTTGGAGGACTGTGCTCAGTTCCGAGCTCCCCAGTTCAAGAAAGGCAGAGAACTACTGGAGAGTGCCATGAAGACGTTTGGGGCCTGAAGCATCTCCTGTACAAGGAAAGGCTGAGAGACCTGGTGCAGTTCAGCCTGGAGAAGAGAAGACTGAAAGGGGATCTTATCAACGCTTATAAATATCTGAAGGGCGGGAGTGAAGTGGATGGGGCCAGGCTGTTTGCAGTGGTGCCCAAAGACAGGACAAGAGGCAGTGAGCACAAACTGGAACACAGGAAGTTCCATATGAGCACGAGGGAAAACTTACCGAAAGGATGACAGAGCCCTGGAAAATGCTGCCCAGAGAGTCAGTGGAGTCTCCTCTGGAGGTATTCATAACCCACCTGGATGCTTTCCTGTGCAACCTACTGCAGGGAACTGCTTTAACAGGGAGTTGGACTGGATGATCTCCAGCAGTCCCTTCCAACCCCCGTGATGCTCTGTGATTCTGTGACTGCATTAAGCAAACACCCTGGGAGCTAGAGGTGTAAAGGCTCTTTCCCAAATCTAAGTTTCTGTCTGATAGCTGACCAGACCTGACCATCTTTTTAGGCCCACCAGCTTCTGTCTTCTGTTAGAGAGATGTCTGTGACTATTCTATCACATTAGACTTTGCCTGCTAGGAGGCTTCCAAAGTCACAGGTTATGAGAAAATTCAAATACTACCCATCTTGGGCAACTTCTTCTTTTTTTTCTGATAGTAGAAAACCTAGTTAGAAAACATGTCCAGCCTGCTCCTCCCAGGAAAGTTCCTTCTTTCTTTCCTCATATTTCATGCATCTGGCTGCTCTGTAAATCGTCTTACAGAGTACTCCCCTTACTGAGAGCAGGTTGTTGTACTTTCTCTGGTAGGAGACAAACAGATGGGGTCCCAGGTGAGTCATAGATTATTTACCTTCCTCACCAGATCAACTGATGATTGTATGATATAAGGAGGCAGTGGCAATTCATATAATCGTAGAATGTCTTGGATTGAAAGGGACCTGAAAGCCCACTCAGTTCCAACCTCCCTGCCATGAGCAGGGCTGCCATCCATCAGATCAGACTGCTCAGGGCCCCATCCAGCTTGGACTTGAATGCCTCCAGGGATGGGGCATCCACAGCTCTCTGGGCAGCCCTGCCAGTGCCTCACCACTCTCTGAGTAAAGAATTTCTTCCTAACATCTGATCTAAAACTCTGTTCTTTAAATTTAAAACCGTTCCCCCTTGTACTATCACTGTGAGACCATATAAAATGTCATTCTCCCTCCTGTTTAGAAGCACCTTTCAAATGCTGGAAGGCTGCAATGAGGTCTCCCCAGAGCCTTCTCCAAGCTGAACAAGGCCAGCTCCCTCAACCTTTCTTCGTAGGAGAGGTGCTCCAGCCCTATGATCATCTTCATCACCCTCCTCTGGACCTGCTCCAGCAGCTCTGCATCCTTCTTGTGCTGGGGGCCCCAGATCTGAACACGGTGTTCCAGCTGAGGCCTCACAAGGACAGAGTAGAAGGGGACAACCTCTTTTGATGCAGCCCAGGATACCATTGGTCTTCTGGGCCATGGGCACACACTGTTGGCACGCATTCAGCTTTTTGTCCGTCAGGACTCTCAAGTCCTTCTCTTGCAGGGCTGCTCTCAGTAAATCCTTGTAGTGATCGCAAGACAGACCCCTGGGGGACACGACTCATCACTGACCTCTACCCGGACCACAGCAACCTAGTTGTGACAATACAGCCAATTCCTTAGAGATAAGGATGTGGTGCAGGACCATGTCAAAGGCCTTGCACAAGTCCAGGCAGACAACATCAGTTACCCTTCCTTTGCCCGCCAATGCCGTCACTCCANAAACCTAGTTAGAAAACATGTCCAGCCTGCTCCTCCCAGGAAAGTTCCTTCTTTCTTTCCTCATATTTCATGCATCTGGCTGCTCTGTAAATCGTCTTACAGAGTACTCCCCTTACTGAGAGCAGGTTGTTGTACTTTCTCTGGTAGGAGACAAACAGATGGGGTCCCAGGTGAGTCATAGATTATTTACCTTCCTCACCAGATCAACTGATGATTGTATGATATAAGGAGGCAGTGGCAATTCATATAATCGTAGAATGTCTTGGATTGAAAGGGACCTGAAAGCCCACTCAGTTCCAACCTCCCTGCCATGAGCAGGGCTGCCATCCATCAGATCAGACTGCTCAGGGCCCCATCCAGCTTGGACTTGAATGCCTCCAGGGATGGGGCATCCACAGCTCTCTGGGCAGCCCTGCCAGTGCCTCACCACTCTCTGAGTAAAGAATTTCTTCCTAACATCTGATCTAAAACTCTGTTCTTTAAATTTAAAACCGTTCCCCCTTGTACTATCACTGTGAGACCATATAAAATGTCATTCTCCCTCCTGTTTAGAAGCACCTTTCAAATGCTGGAAGGCTGCAATGAGGTCTCCCCAGAGCCTTCTCCAAGCTGAACAAGGCCAGCTCCCTCAACCTTTCTTCGTAGGAGAGGTGCTCCAGCCCTATGATCATCTTCATCACCCTCCTCTGGACCTGCTCCAGCAGCTCTGCATCCTTCTTGTGCTGGGGGCCCCAGATCTGAACACGGTGTTCCAGCTGAGGCCTCACAAGGACAGAGTAGAAGGGGACAACCTCTTTTGATGCAGCCCAGGATACCATTGGTCTTCTGGGCCATGGGCACACACTGTTGGCACGCATTCAGCTTTTTGTCCGTCAGGACTCTCAAGTCCTTCTCTTGCAGGGCTGCTCTCAGTAAATCCTTGTAGTGATCGCAAGACAGACCCCTGGGGGACACGACTCATCACTGACCTCTACCCGGACCACAGCAACCTAGTTGTGACAATACAGCCAATTCCTTAGAGATAAGGATGTGGTGCAGGACCATGTCAAAGGCCTTGCACAAGTCCAGGCAGACAACATCAGTTACCCTTCCTTTGCCCGCCAAACCGTCACTCCATCATGGAAGGCCCCCAGACTGCACAATCTGCAGATNCTTGTGCTGGGGGCCCCAGATCTGAACACGGTGTTCCAGCTGAGGCCTCACAAGGACAGAGTAGAAGGGGACAACCTCTTTTGATGCAGCCCAGGATACCATTGGTCTTCTGGGCCATGGGCACACACTGTTGGCACGCATTCAGCTTTTTGTCCGTCAGGACTCTCAAGTCCTTCTCTTGCAGGGCTGCTCTCAGTAAATCCTTGTAGTGATCGCAAGACAGACCCCTGGGGGACACGACTCATCACTGACCTCTACCCGGACCACAGCAACCTAGTTGTGACAATACAGCCAATTCCTTAGAGATAAGGATGTGGTGCAGGACCATGTCAAAGGCCTTGCACAAGTCCAGGCAGACAACATCAGTTACCCTTCCTTTGCCCGCCAATGCCGTCACTCCATCATGGAAGGCCCCCAGACTGCACAATCTGCAGATGACACAATCTGCCCTTGGTGAAACCGTGCTGGCTGTCTCAGATCACCTCCTCATCTCACATTTACCTTAACATGTCTTCCAAGAGGATCTGCTCCATCATTTTCCCAGGCACAGACGTGTGGCTCACCAGCCTGTAGTTCCTTGGATCTTCCTTTCTCCCTTTCTTAAAAATGGGAGTCATGTGTACCTTTTTCCAAGTACCAGGGACTTTACCTGATAGCTGTGACTTTTCAAATACAATAGAGAGTGGCTATCATTAGTGTTATCTTCTTGAAGTAACCCTCCTGAGTTTCTTTGGGATGAGTCTGTGGTTTTTCCCTGCTGTTTCCTATAGTGACAATTTTGACTGATTCTTCTCGGTCACCAAAAGTCTATTCCCTTTCCCTATCAAACCCAGTTTGAAGCTCTGCTGATCAGTGCAGCCAGCTTGCTTCCCAAACATTCCAGCTGCTCCTGGTCACTTGCATCCTATCTGACATCAACATGCCTGGTCTCTCAAAGATCATAGAACCCAAAGCCCTGAGCATGGCACCATCTGTACAGCCAGTCATTCACCTGATCCATTCATCTTTTTCTTCCCATGTTCCAGCCTCCAAATGAGGCTGAGGAAAGAGGAGAACAGTACTTGCACTAGTGATGCTTTCAACATTCTTCCAAGAGATATAATTTCTCTTAATGGTTTGTAGTTTCCTTGTTAAAGCCTCTTGTGACCCAACTTGAATGAACAGAAATGGATAGCAGTCGTCTGACTTTATGAGACCCGGTAGCCTCTTTTTGATGTCTCAAACGCAGGCCCCCGACAGACAGCAAAGCTCTCTGGAGAGATTATCTTGAGGGCAAGTGGGGGCCTATAAGCGAGGAGTCCCCAGTTACTAAGACCCTTTACCTTTTTTTGGTAGCACTGGTTCGGATGTGAGTCCTTGATTGGATCAACTCAATGTGTTTTTCCCTTCCTAGATCTGAACCTTTCTCTACTCCTTCTCCTCTTCCCAACCCCAGTGCTTCATATCTGTTGCTTAGGGGCACCTTGGGGGCGGGGGGAGACTACTCCTTCTGCTCTGTGCAGAGATGAGGATCCAGTCTCCTTCATCTTTTTTGTAATCTAATGAAATAATCCAGTCCATCCATGTCTGTTACTTAGGCCAGTCAAATCCTCAATCCATCCAAATGGGCAAGCATTTTCTGTATATAACAGATTTAGGATGTGTAATATGTGGTTGTCTATGCAGTCTAATCTGCTGGACAATTGTTGCACAATTTTCATTGCATCCCTTTACTCTTAGACTCCAAAGCTAGATATATTTCATTCCTTCTATTCTTCCCATCCGTTAGGCATTTCCCAAAACCAGCACTAATGGGACAGAATTTTCCCTTACCTACCAACTATACAGATCCGATAAACCAGAGGAACAGCTCTTCTTAATCTGTGGGTAGGTGATACCCTGTAGGCACAAAACTTCCTGGACCCTTCATGGAACAGGATAGCTCCTCGTGCTCCCCAAGACTGCACAGCACTGCACAAATTGCCTCACAAGTCAGTGCTTGTGAGGCTCATTCATCTAATCCACTCAGCCATGCATTTATCTCACCATGTTACATCAGTGGGTGCACCTGTTTGAGTAGCCTCCCGCCATTACTGTAGACTGGAACCTAATTCAGAGCAAAGTGTATTCTGTCTGTTTCAGACATAATCTGTCGATTATTGTCCTTGATTGTCTGTCAGTTATTGCTCCAATTCATATGATTTTTGCTAGCAAAGATAGTCTTAAGTAAAATGTATTTTGGCTGCATTCAAAAATCCAGGAAAAATGCTTGGTAAACTCAAAAAACGAATGTCTGTTAGAAAATGTATCTGTTAAAACTGTTTTGAATTCTGGGTTAAATTTATTTTTAAACTGTGAACCTGATCACTGGAATATTTATGCACTTCCTTTTTGGCTCATAACCTAATAATTAACACTACACACTTTGAAATAGACATTTTTTCTTCTTTTTTATA
This sequence comes from Penelope pileata, assembly GCA_013396635.1. NCBI lineage: Eukaryota > Metazoa > Chordata > Aves > Galliformes > Cracidae > Penelope > Penelope pileata. The sequence continues at coordinate 19,297 of WBMW01003000.1, read as the reverse complement.
TAAATGTTTCTTACCTTTTCTTCCTCATACCTCTAGATGACTGAATACACCCACTCCTATTCCCTGAAGCTAATGCAAGAATTTAAAATTCAAAGTACTGACAGACACGGATTGCTGTTCAAACAAGGCATCTAAATGTTCTTAAACACCTTGATGAGTTATACACTTAGAGTGGGCTAGATTAATGAAATATATCATGTGTGTTTTATTTATATTCTCTTTTCTATCCAAAGAGTTGTCTTTAAGATAATCTCCATACCCAGTCTGATGATTGCTGTAGTCTTTCAGGTATTTTGTATACCTGCCTCTGAAAATACAAAGAAATAAACAAAGTAATAAAGAAAAGAAAAAACAAAGTGATAAATTTAGCATTCATTATATGTCATCCCTGGTTATTAACCAGCCCAGAGGGTTAACTGTTTGCAATTTACAAGTCTCTGTTCACCTTTGGAAAATATTGAAAACAGATGATATTTCCTCTTTGAATGCACCAAAGATATCTTAGACTAATTTTATCGTAACTTTGTATTCTAGTACACTACACATCCTAACTATTCAGGATATTGAGTGATGTTTTAGTTAGGCTGCAAAACTGCTGCATGGATGGTATAGCACCTTGGTAGACCTAATTGCAAAGTGTATGAAGATTTTCATATGCATCCATTTTCTGTTCTGGCAATTTTCTCTTCATACTTTGAAAAAGATATGTAGTTAGCATAGTACTAAGCATAGGAGAGTGAGCATATAGAAAGTAGTTCACTGGCATTAGGGAAAAGTCAATCCTATATCAATCACATGATTGATATAGTGTGATTAAATGGATTAGTATAGATATTTATCGAGTCTGAAATAAATATTGTTCCTTTAATGTACAGACCCAGCCTGTTCCACTAGTCTCATCAGTTGTGACAATCGCTTGAAAGGGGCCCGCTTTTAGCTTTTAAATGATATGTTTGTACACACACCAACCAGGTGCATACTGAGCTTACCCTGTAGAATGCTTTCATTAGTCCTCTGGCTTCTTGTTTTTGCAGTCACACTGTGCCATTATGTGTATGCTTTCCTGAGATTCTTAGTTGGAAAGAAGAAAAACAGAAAAATATTAATTCTGGTGGCCTGAATCGTCTGTTATTTGAGAATGCAGTTCTCATGATGGACAGTGCCATAATTACGTGGAGCAGGAACAAATTACTAGATTTTGATCTGTGTGGACTGAAATTTCAATTTTATATTCTATATTTCGGGAATTTTTGTAGGTGATTTTGTTGTCTCAGAAAAGATGGAACCAAAACTGTAACATTTTAGATAACCCATAGAGCTCTGCTAAAGAGTTGGAGTCTTCTTTTTCAGATTTAGGCAAAATTTCATCTGTATTTCTTTTATATGGCATGAAGTTTTTTGACTGGGAAATGAAAAGGCATTTTGTTCTGCAAAGTGAAAAAATAATAAAGGAAAGTGTAGATACCGGTCTCTCTCTCCATAGTCCCACTAGAACTTCTGTCAAAAAAGTTTTGTCACAAAGATGTGATCTGCAAAAAAAGTCAGCACAGAAGTCAATGGCAACAGTCTAATTTCTTACTGATTTGGAATTTAGCCTATGAAGTCCATTCAAGAAAATGTCAACAAGGGAAAATAGTAAGCCGTTGCATCCTATTGTTCTCTGAAAGACTGCAATTGTTCAGTGGCAGTGTGAAATAGGAATACCAGGTACTGTGCATAGTCGTCCTCCAGAATGCCTCCAGAGATTGCACTTCGGAGAACTCCCACGTTCTCAGGAAGCCACTGCTGACTTGGAAGGCCATGCAGCTCCTTTATGAGGAAAGTGTTTTATGGCAGAGTATTAAAACATAGGCTACGCTCTTAGTGTGACCTGGAACAGTTTCAGTGACAGCAAGAACAGGATACAGGAACATGATATTTTAGGTCGGTGCGTGGTGTCCCCCTGAAACCATCAGTTTGAACTGTACTTGATGCAAATATTTACGTTGCTACTTTAGTTTAATGAAAGATTAATAATACAACAAGAAGTGTTCAGAAATGCTGATGAGAGGCAGACAATGTTTGCATGCAGCCATAGATGAGTTCTATGGACAAATTCTCAAACATGTAATATGTTTGTATTTGCTGATAATCCATTATAATTCCTGTTTAGAGAGCATTGTGGGCAATCTGTTTTTTGTCAAAGGAGTTAGATGAGGTCGTTTAATGAATTAAAAATGTACTGTAGTTATCACTGGAGAAAAAAGCTTTCATCTTCATTCACTCAGATCTCTGTGCCATCATAGTGAAAAGGGTTACAGGGTGAATTGACCAGAATAATATGCTGAACAACAGCTTAGTGGGTGAAGAAGCAATTTATCACTAATCTGTTTCTGGTTAGTCAGAGGTGATCTCTCGTTTTGAACTGCAGTTGTTGAAACTCAGAGTGGGTAGTGAGTGAAAATGGGCAGGTGAAGTTATTCAAAATGAAAACTGCTTGCCAGAAAGTGGTTTCCTAGGAACAATGTTTTGCAGAGCACGAGTATTGTTTCAGCATCTAACTCTCCGTGACTATCAATAGAAGGAAGATGTCTCAGCAGCCATGACTTGCAAGTTTAAAATCCTCTTCCTTCACCTTCCTAAGAAAGCACCAGAATAGGAAGTTTGAGTTTCAGCAGAGTACAATGAGGTCAGTGGCAGCTGCTGAGCACGCATCACTCTTCAGAAAAAGGCCACTCTGTACTCTCAGTGTGGAACATTTCCTGCCTTCAGACATGCATTTTATCCCATTTCTGTCCTTGGCTTTTGCAAGTGGACAGCTTAGTCATCCTGGTATTAACAGTTCTTCTATTGTAGGCCTTGCTATAAGCTGATTACGCAGATAAATTATTGCAAAATAAGCTATTAATTTAATAAGTGAATTTAAAGAGCAGTGGTATTGCACAAGTCTCTGAATGACACTCTTACTCCACAACTGTCACTTTTTATACTTCATTTTTCTCCAGCTCTGAAGGAGACAGAGCTGGACCCTGAGGAGGCAGCCACATAGCCCGGGAGGCTCTGTTTGAGGAGTCATTCTGCAAGTGCTCTTCCAGGGTGTTTCAGAAATAGAAAAGCCCTTGCTGTTTCAAGGGCTTTCAGAAATGTTGTTTTATCAAACAGCTGCTCTATGAGCTTGCCAAGGTAGTTCAGCCTGATCAGCTTTTGAAAAATACCTCTGGAGCTGGGAAACGTGAGCATTCAGCTTCTTTAGAGCCAAATGAACTAAAGTGATCTGAGTTAATATTTGCTTTATTTCAGTGTATAGATAACATTGGTGGACTTATCTGTTTTTGCATACACTGGTACTGTATTTCCATTCAATTAGCTGATCGTTATTTTTTTTTTGTTTCTGTGCCTTGACCCACCAGACTGCAGCACCAGCTAAGAGTAAGCAATATTGTGGGGCAGTGTTTGTAGCGCTGCTCAGTTCGAGCACAGCACAGCTGGGGAAATAATGCAAAAAGTATGAAAAATTATTACAGAAAACATGAAGAGTTCTTGTGAGAACTCTCATAAGCAGCTTCTGAAGCACAAGAAGCTGGACCATATGTGAGGCTGGCAGAGGATGTTTTTTGGGGAATACAGTCCTTGGAGGAACTAATTATGACGGTTTATCAAAGGCACAAAGCAAGACAAACGGGGAAAGTGAATAGACTGAAAGAGCTGCCTTTGTCCAGACAGGTTTGAGACACAATGACCTTGTGTTGTTGCTTCCTGCCATAGCTTCAGCAAATGTTCCTTCCCAATCTCTGCTAGTTAAGCGCTTTTAGTGCACCTGATTACTCCTCTTTCATCTCACTGTTCATCTCTTCAGCTGGGGCAAAGGGGAAGAGGGGCAAGGGGGCATAAAGTAAAGGCTTGACCTGGAGCTGATGCTGTTCTGCCACAAGATTTTTCTTAGATTACCTGTCTTTCGGTGCATTTGTTTCACCAAGATGCCAAACTTGTGGCCAGTTCTCGTAAGAGGTGAGCTTAGTAGTGCCCTGAAGGCTGGCTGTTCAATGATGCCCGTGTTCCTATGGATGCGGTTAGGAGAGTGCTGGGATTCCTGTGTGAGCCCTGACTCTCAAACTTCCAGAGAAACAGTTTGCTGTGTTCAGTCAGTATTGAAAAGGAAAGAAATAGACCCATAGTACCAGCAGTACTTTTATACTTTTGGGCCTTTGGTACACTCCTGTGAGCAGATCTTATGAGAGGGATACAGGGAGCAAAGGACAAAAGGAGGAGGGATATTTCCATCTTCTTCCCTCTCTTATTGCTGAAGACAAAAGTCTAAAATATTGAGGCCTGTGGGGCAGTAAGAAACCACGTTTTGTTTACTTTCTCTGTCAGAGACTATCTGCAAGCAATGTCGTACTTGCCAAGCTGCTTTGCTTTGAGAGGAGGGAATGCAGGTATCCACAACAGCTCTGTGCCAGTGATCTAAGCCTTCCATGTGGAAGGACAAATAGAAAGTTATATTTCCAAATGTAGTAAATTTACTAAAGCTGCGTATTTCAGCTTTGGAGGATCGACTGAGTGAGTAATGACAGCCACAAAACTTCATTGAACTGTGTTGCTCTGTAATTCTTTTCCTGTTTACTAACCATATAAGCTGACACTGGGAGCTGTCTGCTGTTCTTCTTTTTCTCTAAAGTGCAGTAGTGAGCTATAAAACCGATTAAATGAAAGCCCTTAAGGTCTAGTGGGCAATAACTGAAACAAAAGGTACAGTTTTCTTTCAGTACAACCAACACAACATTTCTTTGATTCGACAGCTGAAAGTCCAAGTAAATAAAGGAAGAAGATCGTCACTTGCGCTTACTTTGGGAGCAATTAATAGCCCTTTGATAACACACTGTTTCCTTTTTTTCCGGTTTTTTCATTGCCCTTCCTTTCCTCCTGCTAGTTAAGCTCTCTCAGTAGAGTTTCGTCTCATACCGTGGGCAGCATAAATCCGTATGGTTTTTTCTCCAGGTGATTAGTTTTTTGAGGTTTTGTATCTTAGGGAGACAAAGGCTAATTTTAAAAAAGGAATAATAAAAAATGTGTTCCCGCAATCCCTTTTACTTTCCTCTGTAACTAACAGTTGAGTTAAAATATCTTGTACATCCTGGATGGAAAATTAAGTTATTTCATTTTCTTCTATCAAGCATTATTTTTGGTATAGCTAGAAGATATTAGAAGGTTCCTGTGTATCTTACTGCATTAATTAAGAAACAGGTGGAGGAGAAGGAAAAGAAAATTGCAGGTGGATATGTTTCTGAAAGCAGAAAATATTCTGGAAAGTGGTTTTTTTTTTTTTTTTTTTCCTCTCTTAGTGAATGATTTTTTATTCTTAAAACTATGCTCTGTGACATACAGGTACCATAGAATTAGATGTACTGCTGTTCCACTTACTGTTAATGATGATACTAGTTTTGCAACAAAACCCACCTTTGGCGATGATGAATAATTAAATTTGTTCTGCAGCTGTATATTTGTTTACAGTCATATCTTACTGCCACGTTTAAATACTCATTCCAGACCTTTTTTTTCTTTGAAACTTTTTAATGAGAAATTTTTCTAGTGTTTCAGACAACTCTGACACTGACATTCTGAAACCTTTGTCCCTAGCAAAAATTTAATTTCACGCAACTTAGACTGTTTTGATTGATTTAATCCTAGCATAAGGGTTATTTGCCTCTTGTAGTAATGGTACAGAGTTCAAAGCTTGTAATTAATTTCATTGTTTTCCTGATCATTTTTTAGACAGATATCTCTCAATCTGTAATTGCATATTGGATGTATTAAAATCTGTGAATTCTTTGGTTTGTATATGCCCTCAAGAAGAAAACCATGGAGCAGCCATGAGCTAAATCCTTTTCAGGTTTGTGTATATGTTTTAATAATGGTGGGAGTGGTGGCTCAAAGCAGCTTGTTGATTGGTAAGAAGGAACTCCAAGTAAACAAAGTTTTGCAAAAGCAAATTAAACTAGCATGTGTTCCTGCCAAAATCCAGAAATTGTTCACAGCAGACAAGCCCTCAGGCTGGAGCAGGGCATTTTGTAATAGTATTCAATTTCTCTAGTCTTGTGCTTGTGAAGTGTGAATTTCTGACCATTTTTTTAACGCCTCTGATCTTCCTTCGTTTTAGCAGGAGGAATATAGTTTCCCACCCTTCAGCAATTCTTACCTTACTGGGAAACATTAAGTCATGGAAGAAATCTTATTTTTTAAGTTAATGAAGGCCTACGCTGGAATTATGAGGAATTGCACTCAACACCTGACGTGTTGTATTGAAACCAGCATAAAGATGCATGCTCATTAAGAGAATCATAGAATGTTCATTAAGTGTGAGGTTACGTACTTTACATATAACATGTATGAGGTACAAAACTCATGTAAAACTGCTATACCCTGACCCAGACTAAACTTTAATCCCTGTCTGGTTCAAACGTTTTCAGTAGGTTTCGAGGTCCGTGTTTTTTGAGTTGGCGGCCACCCTGTTTTTGGAAAGGACTATAGAGGGCATCCATGTGGTTGCTCCTTCTTTACTCTTTTATCCTTTCTGTGCTTCTGTGGCCCTGTGTCTTTATGGCAAAGAGTCTTCAGAATCCCACAGATTTAGTGTAATCGGATGACTAATGGTACAGCCCAGATCACCCACTTTGAGGGTAAGGCAGAAGGTGGCTCTCTGCCCCCACCGTGCTGTGCTTTTTGAGTCATGGTCTGACTCATCCTGCACCCCCCTCAGAAGCCCCAGACCTACAGCACATGAGAGACAGAATTCATCATTTGTTTCTTTTATTTTTCTTAATTATTTATCAGGCACAAAATTGTGTGTCCCATAAAACTAGTAATTGTAAGCAGATTTATTTCTTCCCTCAGACTGTACAGAAGGTCCCTCCTGCTACCACCCTCACCTTGTCATCACTTCAAAACAACACTGGGTCTTTCTGTTTGGAGAGGTTAGACACAGTGACTCTCAGTCTGTCTGCTTCTTTAACTATGAGAAAGCACAAGCCTTTGCTGATAGCCTTTATCAAGTTCTAAAAGCCTTTCCAAGCAGCTTCCTGAGTTTCTTTTTCTATTTTTTTCTTTTTGTGTGTGTGTCAGTTTTGCTGTTTCCTGGATTAGGTCCTAGCCAGCAGCTTTTAACCAAAGATCTTTCCCAAACACTGTATTTCATCAACATATTGCAGTGACACTGATTTTGTCTAGTGTTTTTAATATTTCTTCTGTGAAACAAGGCTCAATTCTTGTCTTTATTCCTGACAAGTAACATTTGATACCTTTAGGGAACGAAATAGTTCTCTTAATCAGGTAGAAAGTACATTTTTTTTATCTGTTGCCACAAAAACTGAGCCTTTAAAAGGATTGAATGCTTTAGGGAAATGCTGCAGCTGAAGGCATATATTCGAATACCTGATGATATTAAGTTGCTGCTAGATGTTAAATAATATTTGTTTCAATGTCCCAAGGTATTATATCAACAGCAATTAGATTTCAGTTTTGGTGAGGGAAATGGTTGATAGTGTGCTGGTGGCTTTTTTTTGTTTGTTTGTTTGTTTGTTTGTTTGTTTTTGTTAAGTAAGTCAGTATTTGTGAAATAGGTTGTCTGCAAGGAAGTTGTATGGAAGGGAAGGTCAAATGGAATATCACACATCACATCTCCGTCTTCAAGCTTCTGATGGAGCTGAGAGCTAGCATGGTTTATTTCCCACTGTAGGCGCAAATGTTAACCCTATTTTCAGAGTCTGAGCAGTTGGAACTCTGCACTCTGTCCATCCACTTCCCCCACGTCTGCTTGTTTTCCACATCACAGCTTCAGCTTGCAGAGATCTTTGTTTTAAAATTAATCAACTGCAGATTTTTAAAACTCAAAGCATTGGCAAGGAAACTGGAGAGTTTTGATTTGGAATTGATGGTCTTGGAGGTCCTATTTAAATAAATTTTCTGCATTTAGATAACCTTTGTGCAGTTTTGATATTGGTTTAATACAGGTTAAGTATTTCCAGGTAAGGACCATTTTTATGTTCATCTGTTTCAGAATTTAGCAATACAAACTTGGTACTTTGTGAAACAACGTATAATTGCAGACATGCGCTGACAAGCCACATACTTAACCCCAGGTATTCTTCTTTGTAGTGATGTTAGTATAGCCTTCAGAGAATTTCCCCACAGGTTGTAAATAATTTTATTTTAAAAACTGGCTGGCCATTCCTCAGAGCTGCGTTCCATATTCACCACTTAAAAAAACATGCCTTCCTCTTCCATAAAAAGGATAAAATATACCCAAGACTTTTTTTTCTTTCTTTTTTTGTCAAGATAAGACTGAGAAGTCAGAGCAAATGATGTCTTTGTGGCTAAAGATTGCATCCATTTGATGCATGTTGTCTGAAAGTCCACAGTGAGGTTGTGAGAGCAACACACAATATCTGAGTCATTTTTTTCTGGCCATTATTATTTTATGCCATATTTCACATTCTTCCCAAGCTGTACAGAGTTCTATTTTAGGTCAGAGAGAAAGAGTAATATAAGAAGAGCCAAATGAGAAAGAATAAAATTTGCACTTCAGAAAATCAATGGGAGTTAGTGAGACCAACCTAAGAATATAGAAAAGGAATTACACTTCGAATAATCTAGCAGAGTTGCTAGAGAGTAGGCCTTTTCCTCTTTCATTGTGAAATTAATAACTAATAAGGCTGGCTATAAAATTTAAACACGCACCCAAACTGCATCATGCTCTTTAATATGTAATCAATATAGTTGAGCTCTAGATATTTATCTTATTTCAACTGCTTTGACAAAATTGAATGAACTTCAAGAAGAAAGGATAGAAAGTGTAGATTTAAATTCAATTATGTTCAGGAATATTTTTTTCCAATAATTGTTTTGTTGCTTACCTCATTTTTTTAAAATTAATGACACTTCCCTCATTCCAGCTTAAGCAGGGGTATGGTATCATCAAATATCTTCCTTTTCTTTTAGCTATTGTACAAATGGCTGTCCAACAGGTACAGTGGCAATGTGTCTGACCCCATAGGCATTTGCTGATTTTTGCTGAAAGTCAGACATAACTCATCCTGCAATTTTAAGGCAGTTGTCATCACAGAAAATGAACAAACACTCAAGAGGATCCAAACCGCTAGGCCAAAAGGTTGAGGTCTCAGTTTCTGTTGAACAGAAACAACACAAGTGGACACAAAGCTGCCGTGTTTATATCTGGTCTGTCAGTCAGTCCTCTGCGGAGGCTGTCAAGGAATGTGTGAAGCAGCAGTTGCAATGGTGACCATGTTGTATGGTTGCTCACCACATTTGTCTGGAGTTGGGGCTGTCAGGCACAGAGAGTCTTTTACTGCCATTCAGCAAAGAAGAATTTGAAACTGCAATCACAAATATGCTCACTGGGGAGGGGAGAAGGAAGTTGTGTTTAAATGAGGTCCTTTGACACTACTTTTTATTGCAAAAAAGAATTTTCCATATCAGAGGTTTCCTATTCTGTTCATGCTAGCGAGGAGCTCTTTGCAGTTCTAGCACTTCCACTTGTCAGGTTTAATATTTCGTGCGTTAACGTTAGGAACAGTATCAGCTGCTGTGCTATTGGATTTGTCATCAGTGATGGTAACCTTCTCATTTTTTCTCATAGGTTTTCTTAGTTGAAACTTCTGCAAAAGTAGATTGTTTCTCAATTTTGTAATGAGAAATTAATTTTTATTATGAGTTTAAAAGAATTTAAAATAGCTTGGTATTTTCCTATAAAGCAAAATGCAGTACTATGACATTGACTATTCATGCTATCTATTTATATTTATTTATCATATGAAAAGTAGTCTTGAGTACCTTAAAAGCAGAAATGCAATTGCTACAATACTTGGGTCAGACTTCATAATTCTTTTGATTTTTAGAGTTGCCATGTTGGTAACACAGGACATTTTGATAAAATATTGGGTAAATATCTTTGGTTTATCTATCTGATTTATGTGATCTGATGCTTTAGCTTCTGTAAATCAGTGGCCTACAGTGATGTTGAGAAGTGTGTTAATTCACATTAGCTGAATCCTTTGACCTGAAATCTTCCAAATGTTCTTAAAAAAACAGCAAGAGCAAAGAGGAGAAGAAAACTGATAACACATTTTCGTCATACATTTTGAGTCATTTCTAACCATTCCACCACTACTTATGATAATGTACAAGCAAATGGAGACATAAGTTCTTCATAGTCTTGTACATATGGTACCCAATCAGTTTTATGCTGGGAGGCACATTAATGCTGTAGATGTAGCCATTTGTGTCCTCCCTTTTTCTGGTGGACTATTTGATTTCTTTGATGACTGCCCTACAAAGCATTATTAATATTATTTTTTTTCACTTTCTGACTCATTTGGGAAAAAACCAAAAACACCTAAGATGGAGTCAATAACTGTGATTTCACTTGTCTTCTCAGTGCTGTCTGTCTCTCAGTTAAGCACACAGATTTTACAGATTATAGTCACCTTTAAAGTAAAGGGAAAATGCCACTTACATTCTAAGTTTACAGTAGAATAAGTTTTTGGAAGCCCTGTGTAAGCGCCCATGTAAAGCTTGATTGATAATAGAATTTTTTCTCCTTCATCATATGAGTTTGGGTACAGTGAAGTGGGAAACATTATATATTGTAAGGAATTAAAGTGGGAATAAAACAATCCAGATACTCTATAATCTTAATTGGCTTAAGCTGATGCCACTTGCTGTCTGCAGATGTATCTGAGAATCATTTTCATCCTGCAAAGATCAAATTGTACTTTTTCAGTATGTACAAATGCCGACACCCAAAGACATGAAATATTATTTCATAAGAAATTAGTAAGGTTGTTGTTTATTTCTCTTTATTTTCTATTACTGATGTGGTTTAAATTTACATTTTTATATAGTAAGAATTTTCAGTCATACTTTCTAGGATCGTCAAGTTTGTATTTAGTGTGATGCCTTTAAGACTGAAATGAGTGACAGCTCATAAAATTTGGAGGCATTGGAAACCTCTGTATATAAGGTTGAAAAGACATAAATTGCTTGATTTTAATAGTATTTGTAGAATACAAAGACTATACATTTTTAAATGATCTTTTCTGATACGCTGTGTAGGATGCTCATTATTTTGTTTTAGTTTTGCAGCAGAATCATTTTAGCTCTTAAAATAACTAATAGGAGAGGTAATGGGAATAAAAAATGGATTCTAGTCTATTTCCAGGGGAAAACAAAACAAAATAAGGAAGAAGAAATCAAGAAACAAAACTACAAAAACCCATCCTCCCTAGTGGAAGGTTCTTTTCTCATTAGTTTGAAGCCTTGTTTTGTGTCCTTATCCAAATGCTACAACTTCTTGTTCCTTTTGTGATTTATTTGCTTGCTTTTCCTACAAGCTATTAAGTAAAGAGAAACTTTGTTCACCTACTTATCCCCTGTAGGATACAGTGAGTCACTTGGTTAAACATGTATTTTATACAATGTGAGTACTTAACTCCGCTCACTTGTTTGGTGTGGGTGTAACACGTGTTTAGACCTTGCGTAGGTTGTTCTTTCACTCCAAGGGGCACAATGTTGGTTTATCAAATGGAAGAAAGTCAGTGTTTGTAGGGGAAGCTCTTGGTGGCCTGTTTTCACCCACCATACCCACCGCCGTGATGACTACTGATTTGGTGGTATTCCTCCTCCATCGGGTTACTTCTAGCCGACGTGTGAGGTGGTCCTTAGTTTTAGCCTTGTTTTGGTTTAAAATATGTTTCCATTCTGCCGTTAATTTCTCAAGAAGTACAGGGAATACTGAATGTTAAGGAAAACATGCTGCTAATATAAATCTCTATGGTGTAGAATCATAGCTGGCTATGTTAAAATGTCAGCATATGCAACCAAACACATATTTCGTGAAGTTTGTAACCCACTATAATGTCAACAGAAACAACTCCCATGACAGAGAACCATAACAGAGATCTTCTGAAAGCCTACTTGCTTCACCTGGGAGTCTGGATGATAGTTAAGAGGATTGTTGTGTTTTTTTCATTGTAGTTTTTAAATTGTGTTCATAGCTGGGGCTAAGCATCTGAAAATAAACATATTTTCTCACCTAGGCATCTGAAATGTATTCTGCAAGAGACCTCAAAGGTGGTTGCTCATGAAGTGTCTGTAGTGTAATTCTGTGCAAATATCCCCCTTTATTCTGTGTTAGCAAACATAGTGGCTTCAAAAGTCTAACTCTGTTTTGAAAGAAAAGTATAATAATGTTTTCTATGATGTGACAAATTCATATATATGAGTGTGTGAATAATAGACTTAGTGGGAAAACAACAACTTAACATAGCCATTTATATTTTATTCATAATCATTTAGAGCTGAAATTTCTGAAGCAGGCTGACACACTTTGAATCAGCTTTCAGTGTACTCCTTTAAGTTCATATAATGAATCTCTCCTGCTAGGAAACACGCTACAAAATTAACGTAAATATCAGACTGTTTTAGTATTCACTGTGCGGTACTCTCTAAACACCCTGTCTACATTCTTCAGTCTAAACTGATCTCCTGGGATGCATTCTTCTTTAGCAGTCTTCTCAGACTTCAATGTGACTCCTCAGTGTAGTAAAAATTGCACCTGGGAGTAAACATTTGCAAAACATTGGTCTTGGATTGAGATGCTTGCAAAGAGGCACAGGCTATAACACAGGAGGAAAAGATGAGAGAAAGGATCCTGTCCTTCTCAAATTGTTTTTTGTAAATTTAACTTATTTTATATTCATAAACATTAAATAGTACTATAAGAGTTTGTTATTTTATTACTTAATGTCATACACAGAACAATGTCTTTTGGAATTTCGGGCCAGTGTTTTACAATTCATCCTACCAAGTGACATTGCAGAAAGATATCACAGTAACTCAGTATAAATTTCACAATTGTTCACATTCTTGAAATAAAAAATCTGTTACCTTAATATTACTTTTACAATAATTTTAAACAAATTTAGAAATATCCTCCTACTATTTTTCTACTCATTGCATAACAAAATATAAGAAAATCTCTATTTCCTCTATGCTAGAAAGAAAATCACACTTTTGTCTATTTTAATGTAGTAACAGATACTGTTGCAATACATTTGTGTGTGAAGACAGTATTGTGGAGACATTGTGGATTTTTTTAACCACCACATATTCATAGATTCATATCGCCATTAAGGTTGGAAAAGACCTCTAAGATAATCAAGTCCAACCATTAGCCCATCACCACCATGCCCACTAAACCATGTTCCTCAGTGCCACATCTCTGTATTCCTTGAACACCTCCAGGGAGAGTGACTCCACCACTTCCCTGGGCAGCCTGTTCCGGCACCTGACCACTCTTTCAGAGAAGAAATTTTTCCTTATGTTTAACCTGAACCTCCCCTGCAGAAACTTGAGGCCATTACCTCTCTTGTCATTGCCAAGAAAGAGAACAGCATTGTGCCACTGCAGCTGGAAAAGACTTGGAATTTTTTAATCTAACTTGATGGAAATCCACGTTCAGTTTGTAAATCAAGAAGAAAAAACAGCAATGCTGCAAAGAGTTTTTGGCAGCATGGGATGCACAGTTGAGCTCATGCAATTTAAGTCCCTGGCAAATTATGTAAAATAAAAGAAGAATCCACCTCAAATAGGTACTCAGCAACCTTTCTGTATTCAATGCAATTTGTTACTACTGTGGTTAAGTAAAGGTTGAAAAACTCCACTGATTATTGTATCCCAGTAAACTGTAGCTTCATAAAAAGGTTGTGATTTCAAGACACTCATCTTTTGAGTCCACAGCACCTCATTTTGTTTGAAGTGTTGACAAAGGAAAAAGTGAATTAGACCATTCTTAATGTTTACTCAGTATAGCTGTGTAGCAAAAAGGATGATTTTTTTTTCCTGCATTTCCAGCTTTACTAGAAAAAAGCTGTTGAAGAGAGGTATACAAGTTACTTCATATTCCAAGAGCCATATTGCTTTCAAATTTTGAAATCACTATTAGACTATTTAGACTATTTAGGTCTAAAAATAAGCAAACTATTTTTGCACAGACTTTAGTTCATTAACACAATCTGTGGATTATTTTTCTTTTTTTGCAAGGATGAAAAACTGTTTATTTTTCAAATATGATCATAAAAGTAACATTTTCAAAATTCTTGTCAATTGCCAGAGGTGATTACTCTCCGATGCCTACTGTCATCATTAGGCTTACATTGATGAGGAGAAATGTCAAATACCTTCTAAGTATTGATGGTTAAGTCACACGACAGAGTAAGTCTTCTCTTTAGAGAAGCATATTCCCTGGTACTATTATGTATTACTTTGATTAACCTTAGTTAAAGAAAACAGGGTTCTGCACCATGCCATCCAACTGTTATTAAACTTACTTTTCCCCTCTGCATATTCCCTTCTGTACATTTTATTGAAGAGAATGGTGGAGGAACACAAATGTAAGATAAATCAATAATGAGTTGATTCAGTAGGAAATTAGGATGTTAGTCCTTCCTATTTGCATGAAAATTACTAAGGCGTGCAAGCCGTAACACTAATGAAACACGAGACTGTGAGTAGTAATGTCACTCTAATTTATTCTGCTTCCCTTTGTCCTACTTCCTGATTTTATACTCTGTCAAGCAAAAACATCCAGTCAGAGTGGTCTTACTCCATAATGACTGCACTGTGCTGTAGCACCTAATGCACTGTCAGAGATGATACTCTTTTATACGATCGCAGTTCAAACCTAAGTCAAACAACCATGTGCATGTATCAAAACCTATGCTATTTTCTGTTGCTTCGTTAGTGCAGAGAGTAATGGGGTGTCTTCTTCATTACTTTCTGACTGCACTAGCCTGTCATTTTCACATAATCTAAAGAAGATATTAATTCAGTCACGTCTAATATAAAGCATGTGCAGGTCAAAAAAGAAATAAATCATTAAGTAAAAATGTACTGAAATATTCTTTTCAGATTTTTTTTTCCTATTGATACCTCCATTGGTAATATATTTGGTCCCAGTAATCTGATTGTTTCTATCACCCTGAATTTTTAAAGAAAAAAAGTTTATAGCAACTTTAGTTTTAAAATAATCAGTGGATGGGGTTGTTTTGCAATCTTTAGATCAGTATTTTTTATTTGACAAATGCTTTAACTATTACTTAGCACTGGTTGTCAGATCTTGATAGATTGCTTCTCACTTGCCCTGAGCAGTGTTTGTACTGCCCTGCTTGGTTTGGAAGCATCTAATGGACTGGTACAAATAAAAGAAAACTAGCATAGTTGCATGTCTCCCACATTGAAAGGTCACTGAAAAGTCTTTTGTAAGAAAGGAGAGAGAAATCGGATAGTTTAGAGGCACAGCCCACCAGTAAGAATGTTTTTTTATAACTTGTAGGGACTTTGTTTGCAAAGATGCCAGCACAGGATAGTTACATTGCTGTACTGGAACTGGTTTAAAGAGATCAATATGTGAATGCTGTTCCCACTAAAACTGCAAGGAAATTTCTTGTTATTAATAATGAGAAAAATGATTTATGTGATGGCAGTGATTTCAAACAATAGCTCTCAGGCAACCCTGTAGGAATAAAGTGCTGCAGTGTTTGATGAGAAAGTCCAGTATTGATTCAGGCTGGTAAAATATTTTTCTTTATCTTTTGAGAGGCCTTACTACATAGATGCTATGAATAAAAGTATGGCATTTCTAATTTATGAAGAATACAAATATATGCCATTCTATTTTGTTACAAAAACTCTATTCTGTTTCCATCTCGTTTGCTGTTTGACAATATATGTGAACAGAGAATCAGTGAAGTATAATTCTCTGTTTTTCTGAGGCTCAGGCTACTGAATGAGTATCATTGTATCCATGCCTCTTGAGAATAAAGTGCTGCAAAAACTTCTTGGAGTGTTTTTTCGACATGCAGCCTCCTACTGACAGCTGCAGAGAGAAATGTCTTCTGGCCTTCTTTATCCCTTCCTCTTGCTGTGTGCTTTTTCTATCAACTGCCCCATAAATATTTTCCTGTAACTGGCACAGCTGATGTGTTGTCCCATGCCTTGCTCAGGACTTCATCAGAAATGAGAGGTACAGTTGTAATCTGTGCTAAGAAAGAAGCAATTTGAAGAAGACTTGAAGAGAGCTGAAGGCTAGGTCTGAATACCCAACATTTGCTTTAATTTAAGAACTGAACAGTCCTTCTGGCTCTCTGATTTCAGTCATATTCTTGGTGCTTCATGACCAATTCATATTTGTTCCTTGTATTGCCAAAGTTCATCTTTTGTCTTCAGTAATTTGAATTTATGTTTATCCCTGATCCACATTATAGGTTTCATATGCATCTAGAAAGTCTTGCTCACAAAAGCATCTTCATTCTGCACATCTCAGGGCTTGTCTCATTACTTGGCATATCACAGATGTGCTAAAGCTCTTCCAATTTCTAGATTTGGCTTAAGAATTTGGTGAGACTTCTGTCTGTCATTTCACCATGATTAATGAAGTTCACCATACTAAGCATTAAAATTAAACAGGATGATACTTCTCAGACTGGAATAAAACTCATTTTTTTTTACTAAATATATACAGATAGAAGCTTCCTTTGTAAGGGGGAAAGAAAGGAATACATATTCAGTATTCATACTTATGCTATATATTTGCCATTTAAAGAATTTGTTTGGGATATTTCACAATAAAGCTAAAATACTGTTCTTTTTTTCTTTTAAAGTAGGCTGGAGAGGATAGTGATACAAGGAATTGCAGTTTCCCAGTTATGTGTGTAAGAGGCGCTGACATCAGAACACATTCTGGAGTTGTGAATGATGTGAACTACTGCGTTTTGGATTGGAACGCAGAACAAGTTAGCGAAAAAGACCCTAACTGTGCTGATATTTCTAAACAATCTAATTGTTTTGAGACTGATGAAAAAAACTGTTTTGTCTGTGACAGGAAAGATTAGCAGAAAAATCACTTACCATTTTTTTTCTAGCACATCTATTATGTTGCTAGGTAATGTTAGTTTCATCCTAGAGGTCTTTAAAACCATGGTTTGCTTCTTGGAGGGAGCGCTATTAACCTTTTCTTTTTTTTTAAGAAAAGCATAAACATGCCTGTGGGTCAATGTTTAAGTGTTATACAATATGGCTTTAAACTTTTCCTGCAATTAATGCCTAATCCAAAACACCAAAGCACATTATCAATTTTATACTTAACTGGAGCATTTTTTCAACAGGCCTATTCATTTACTTAAAATTAAGCATATGCTTAAGTGCATTGTTGAATCAGGTCCAGAGTTGTTATGACGAAGCAAAAAACCACAGAAACTGTCTAGCAGATAATATTCATATTTCTTGGATTAAAATGTTCATTTCAAGAAGAGGAAGAGCTTAAATATCAGTTAGCTCCAGGCATAGGTGAAACAGGCAGCTGTTGAGGAGAGGGCTGTTGGAACCTGCAGCCTGCTTGCTTTTCCTAGGAGAGTGAGATGGGACTGACAATTCCAGCAGTGTCTGCAGCTTGGCCAAGTGATTCCCTGCAGCCCTCTGAATGAGAGGCCGAGCCCCCAGGAGCAGCCATGACAACTGTTGATGGGGAAACTGCCTGGGACAACAAGGTCCTTGGTTCCCAATGCATGGTACAAAGGGTGGTTAGCAGAACTGGCGAAACTAAAAGAGTAGAACGCACTCACAGCCAGGGTGTGCTTCTACTCCACCCCCATCTGCCTAGATTATGTCTTTTTCTCTTTTCCAAGAGAAAACTAAAAATTAAACGTCCATTTGATACATCTCCCTGAATTCCTCTTGCTCACGTGCTAAATATTGCCTGTCTCACAATCTCTGACACTTGGACTTGGTGCTGTTTCGTTATTAGTTTTGTGCATTAAGTTAAAATCACTGCCCTTATGCCAGTGCTCTTTAGGTGGTTTGAGAAAATCAATTAGCAAAGATGGCCAGAAGTTTCAAGGAGAGAAGACATGTATCCAGGAAGAAATATAGGCCGGATGGTCTTCATGAGATGCTTATTGACAGGGGAGAGGTGGGGCATGAGAGAACCATCATGTGTGTTACCTGGTGGTTGAGGTTGCTTGAGATGGTGTTTATACAGTTGAGATCAAGCCTGAGATCGAGCACACTCACTTCCATGATGACATGCTAATACATTCAGTTTAGGAAAAATCCAGTGAATTGTCTGTTGTGTATTACACATTCACAGTGACATGGGAGGAAACAACAGCAACATCACGTTACATAGGCATCGCAACACCTGTCTCTCCATGCAACGACATCAGGACTTCCCCTTCTCTGCCCTCACCTCACAGTGTATTCTGTTACATGCAGCTGTGTTGGCTTTGGGGCAAATTGCCAGGTATTGGCCCTCCGTGTGTGCGTTATGTACAAGGTCACCGTTTGATGTATGACAGATTACGTCAGCAGTCATGAGCATCTCCACTCAAGGAACACAAGTCTTTGGGAGGGTGAGGATGCACAGCTCATGACGCTGTGCACCCAGCAATTTAAGGACCTCCAAGATAATGCTGCTATTGTTACAAGGTTTGTTTTAAACAGAAAAACGTCCTCCATCTGGCAGATTTCTAATGTATGGTATATTGCTGTGCAGCAGAGATCATGTATCCTGTTAAGGAGGAAAGCTGTGTTTGAGCCATGCCATGGAGCAGTCAGAGGCTTGCTGCTGTACATATGAACTTCAGAGGGTGCCTTTTGCTGGACAAAAAGGTTGCTCTTGCTATTAGTTATTCAGCCAAGATTTTGATGGCAGCAACATGTAGAGTATAATGTTGATCAGTGTGCAATGTTGGTAGCACATGGAGGCTACCAGGTGCAACCCTGAACAGATACTGGCATAGGGGGACTTGCGATCACCATGTGAAACCTGGGGGTCCTGTTGGAAGCTGAGCACTTTAGCACAAGGGCAGTCTGGGAATGGAGGACAGTCTCTAAGTGAAAGGCAGTTGCATTTCTCCTTTGCCCTCAGGTTGCATGGTATATTCCATTTTTGTTGGCAAACTGAGGAAACTGAGAAAGCTGGTCTTCTGGGGGCTGATGGGGTCCAACTTTCAGAGAGGGGGAAGGATCTCTTTAGCAACAAGCTTTCCAACCTAGTCAGGAGGGCTTTAAACTAAAGTGGCTGGGGGAGGGGATCCTCAATCCATCTCACTTTGAGGCCAATGACGCTAATGGTTGCCCTGGGCCTGGAGTAGAATCACAGGCCAGGAAGAGAGCACCTGAAGGGAAGGACAAGAGAACTCCAGTTGCTAAATAAGCCTCAGCGAGCACCCGACTTAAATGTCTATAC
>WBMW01002999.1:0-82308 GCA_013396635.1 Penelope pileata | reverse complement strand
TCCTTCTCTGTTAGCGAAGAGCAAGTCTAGCAGTGCACCTCCCCTGGTAGGTTCTTGTACCAGCTGTGTCAGGAAGCTGTTGGTTTGTTTTGTGTGTTTTTTTTTTTTTTTTTTCCCTCTCCTGTCTCTTGCACTTCAAATAGAATTTGAAAACTTCATAATTATCTGTCTGGATGGATGTTTTGCACCATGGACAATTCTGCTCTGTTTAGCTTCTGAAGTAAAATACTTTGCTTTGATTATTGTTTTGTTTTTCTATTTTAAAATATTGAAATGGAAATGAAAAACAAAACTTGAAGTAGTAACATCAAAACTTGAAAATTTAATCTAAACCTTTGACATTACTCACATTTTTCCTTTATTACTAGTTATCCTCAGAAACAATACGTAACCAACTTGCAATTGTTAATATCCTATAAATAGAATGGCTACCTCCACTGTTGGTACACACTGATGTTCCATCATTAATATAAGAGGATTGTTTCAGTTTAAAGCTGTGGAATTTAAAGCTTTCAATCCTTACGAGACTTCCTCCCTCCCCTCACCCGGAATTTGCAGTGGGTTAACCTTCAGAAAGATAACTGCTTAAGAGAATTAGCTGTTATAAATTACTTGTGTAAAGAGTTAATCTAGACCTGGGTTTTAATTTCCTGATTCCATAAATTGACTTCAATAGGACTACTCACAATGAAAAATCCTCTGTATCAGAAAGGCTAAAAGGCTAACGCAATGAACTCTTTAGTGTTCTGCCTGTATGATACGTTCTATTATATGTCATGTAAGAACTGGGATTTTTATTTCCTATCACGGGCTATAAACAAGAAATTAAAGGTATCAGTGGAGTGTTTTCTGCAGAGTGACACTATTTTTAGCTCTGAGGAAAAGAAATGTGTTGTGCTACTCCAAGGAAACTACCTTTTTGCATTAAAATAGTACTGTAAGTTCAAAACAAAATGCTTGTTTTACAGAAACTGTTATTCTTTCTGACCAAGTCTAGAAACCAGTTACTTCTCAGTAAGGTCAGTAGTAAGGATCGCCTGTTCCCTTTGGTGTTCACTTATGAACTTCTGTGCTGAGACCATAACTTATCTTCCATTTCCCCTGAGTTGTTCTCAAAAGTTGTCTGTTCTCATTAATAGGCTGCCTAGAGGTTTTTGTTCACTTGTTTGCTTAGTGACTTTGAGGAAAACATTTAGTATGGAACATCTTTAATTCAAATGGGGTAATTGTGCATAGTTAGCAACCTTTTAATAACATTTTAAGTGGATTTTCCATCCATATTTACACGCTTCTAGTGCCAAAAAAGGAGAAAGCAGGCACAGAGGATGTTATTTTTAGATCTGGAGCAGGCCTTGTTTTTAGTGATAGTGTACCGTAGAAATGAGACTGTCATGTACTGAAGAATAATTACAATCAGACCCACGAAATTTTAACACAGAAGTGGCTGCATTATTTAGAACACTAACGTGGTTTCAGGAAAAAGTAATTACTAGTTATCTATTGCCATAGACATCGTTTGCTGTTTAACTCCAGGGGCACTGTTTATGTCAGAATCAATGCAAATTGTTTCAAATATTTTAAGTAAGGCTACAGTAAATATATTTTGTGTGCTTCAACTGCCTTTGGTTGAAAGAAGTGGACTGGTACTGAACAGAATACATGTAATTTCTCCCTAATTATGGTGAATCACATTTCTTTCAGTTTTCTAGAGTGATTTATTTTGCAGAATATTCCACATAACAAGTTCCTCCACAACTCTGTTAGTGTGTGAAGCTGGCTGAGAGAAGTGTTGGACTGCTCAATTACATGAAGCTATATCAGGAATTAAAAAAAAAAAAAAAAATGATAGTCCCTCTCCCTTTCAAATTATGGCCACTTGACAGATCAGGAAAATCCATCCTGCCAGGCATGTGACAATGAACACGCTTTCCAGGGAGCTGCTCCCAGTGATCAGGGAGAGCCAAAGAACCAAGCTTCTGCAATGCTGTGCCCCAAGCCACTACATCATTACAAGCTTCAGCTTAAACATTACAAAATGAACTTTTGCAGTTTCAGTAAATACCTCTCTAAATGTGTCCGTGACATAGCCAGAAGTACTGACTGCAGTTTCTGTTCTGTGTAATAAGAAACTGACAGATTGTGGTCTATAATTTGCTCATCTTCTTTTTACAACAACAAAAAAACCCAACAAAAACAAACAAAAAAATCCACTTCTAAACAACAACAAAAGCCTTCATTAACAGTATTTATAATCTAATGGTGAAGATTGCAGAATTATAATGCTATGAAAATAACCCCCTCCTACCATGCCGGTAGAGCTGCTTGAAAACTTACATTGGAAAGGTTCCAATTAAAAATTGCTGATTTATTAAACAAAAACATTCCAAGGGAACATGTTAATTCAGATAAAGTCAGAAGTAAATTATGCTGATCGTCTGTTGGAAACATATTTTGATTCCTGATTAGTCTTAATGTCAACAACACCCTGCCTCGCTTAAATTATTCATTACTTCATTTTTATAGTGATCTGAGTTATTTTGTTACGGTAGGTGGCTTTTATTAGCATTAATAGCATACAGTAAATGTAGGTAGTGAAGCATTTCAAAGAGGATTTCCAGTTTTCCCCATGTCGTTCCATAAGAGTCCTGCCATTATTTTGATTTGTGACTGAACAGTTTTTTTGCCCCCATCAACGTTACTTCAGCTTTTTTTTGTTGTTCTCAATCAAGTAGATATTTTATATCAAAATAGCAGAACTGAGAAAATATCTCTGTTCTTCTGTAAAGATAATATTTTCTTTTTATATTCATCATCAATTTACCTCCTTTAACTTTGACAGGCAATTTTCGACTGAAACTAGAACCTTCTACTCTTTCTTCTGATGCTAAATTATAGAGAGTCAAATAGAAAAGGAAATCTTCTTGACATTCAAAATTTCTTAACATTCAATGAGCTCTGCACAAGATTCCAGTGTTTGTCCACTTATTTTACAAAGTTTATTGTATGATTTACCTGCCAACATTAAAGATGATATGAAGTTGTAGAGGATGTAAATAAGAAAAGAGAAAAAGTGGAGCAGAAGGAAGATGACAGGCGTCACTCAGTTTTATTTAATGTCCTGTAAAGTGATCTGCATTATGTAAAGCTGCTATGTAATTTAACAGATGATGGTTTCATACAGTTCTTCAGTGAGTTTAAGTATACAGTTACTTTCAAAAAGAACGTATAAGCAAAGAGACCGAAGTTCATCACTAGCTACCCATTTGATTATAGCATCAAAATGTTGCATAAGTTATTGGCCCATAAAAATTCAAATTGACCTATAATGATTTAGCACATTGCAGATCCAGCAGAACCGATTAAGCCTCTGCTAGGCACTATTTCATCAGCACTTTTATTGTGCTAACATATGAGCTTTGTGCATGTGGTGTGCGTGGTGAACAGTCAGAACTTCTTTTTCTGTTTGAAAAAATAAATATGGTTTTAAAAAAAGATCATTTCCTGGATTATTTTATCATAAAGTCTTATAAGTTGATTAAACCAGCTTTTCTAAAAGAAAAAAAACTAAACCACCACCTATAACAAAAACTCAACCAGTGATCCGCAACCTTAGATCGGAAATACTGTGGATTTGGATTTGACTACAACACAACCCTTCTTCACTTCTGACCTTGCATTGTTAACTCTGACGTTCTTATCACCTCTCACACTCCCCTGTGAGCCATAAAGTACTCTTTGGATTCATTTAACAGATTCCCAACTTCTCTTTATTAAGAAGGATTTTCTCAGTCCTCATGGTTTTAGAAAAGAATGTTTAACTAAACAATACTGAATCCTAAAAGCAACACTGGAAAATAAAGGGCTATTCAAGAACTCTTTGAAAACTTTCTTGGTATTTCTGGATGTTTAGAGCTGGCAATCTTGCTGACACTCATATGTAGGTTAACACTTAGGTCAGAGCTATTTTACAGGCTGGCTACTATGGCAGCTTTATGCCACCTAGACAATTTCTTCCTGCCAACTCTATGTAAATGTAAATAATGTAAATAACTTTTAAGAAGTCCTACCCTACTTTGGGCTCTCTATTTATTTTATCTTCTCATGACAACAGTAATGGTGTCTGTGTAGTTATTAAAATGTTTTAGTGCAGTAGCATTAAACCAAAGAGCAGACAATTCATTTAAAACTCATCAGAATGGTGCAGCATCTCTCCCTAAGTCAATGTTCCACACTGAGATGAAAGAGAGGGAGGGAGAGACATGGTGTGAGGCATAACAATGATCTGAAAACAAATCACAGAATCACAGAATTGCAGGGGTTGGAAGGGACCTCGAGAGATCGAGTCCAACCCCCCACGCCAGAGCAGGTTCCCTACAGCAGGTTGCACAGGTAGGCGTCCAGGCGGGTCTTGAACATCTCCAGGGAAGGAGACTCCACAACCTCCCTGGGCAGCCTGTTCCAGTGCTCCATCACCCGCACTGTGAAGAAGTTCTTCCGCATGTTGGTGCGGAACTTCCTGTGCTCCAGCTTAAGGCCATTGCCCCTTGTCCTGTCCCCACTGACCACCGAAAAGAGGTTCCCCACCTCCATTTGCCTCCCACAACTAAGATACTCATAAACATGGATCAGGTCCCCTCTCAGCCTTCTTTTCTCCAGGCTGAACAGACCCATATTACTGAGCCTCTCCTCATAGGGGAGATGCTCCAGGCCCTTGATCATCTTTGTGGCCCTCCACTGGACTCTTTCCAGGAGGTCCCTGTCTTTCTTATAGAGGGGAGCCCAGAACTGGATACAGTACTCCAGCTGAGGCCTGACCAGGGCAGAGTAGAGGTGGAGGATCACCTCCCTCGACCTGCTGGCATATTAAAATGGAAATTTTATTAAGGTAGAACAAAAAGAGGAATGTAGGTAGAAAATAATTATTAGATGCTAAGGATCCTGCATTCCTGCAGCAGCAGACAGACCTCATGTATGATTTTCCCACAACATGCTGTACAGATCTCCTCTGTGGAGGTTTTTCCTCTCTGCTATACTGTGAGGTCTTTTATTTTATGCAACAAACAAAGTGATGCATCTTTTCATGACAGGCTGGAATGTTTTGTCGTAACACCTACCAGTGTGCAGCACAGGGCATTCCAGCACTGGAATCCTGTACAATTGTTGCTCCTGCTAACACGTGCACTTCTCAAGCCCTAAGTACAAGACAGAAAAGAATAGACACGGCTTGCTCAAGAACACTAATGCCTTGAATACAATCTATTCTACAAGGCTCCAGCTTCAGTCATCTAAAACTTATGAATTTTTCACATGTAGAACCACAGTCCTCATTTTTTTTTTTCTTCCTATGATAGTATCAAAATTGAGCTCAAACACTTTGTGCAAATTTAACATATCAGCCATGGATATTAAATTGTGTTTTTTTTTTTTTTTCTCCCTCCAGTAACCAGACAATTACTTGAGCCAGCATTGAATAAAACTATATGGCTGTTCTGGTTTCAGCAGGCAGGCCTGGAAACCCCACACAGCCTTTCGCTCACCCCCCCCCTCCTCCCAGCTGGGATGGGCGAGAGAATCGAGAAATAAGGTAGAACTCGGGCGTTGAGATAAAAACTATTTACTAACAGAAAGAGGAAAATAGAGTAAAATAACAGTAATGATAATTCTATACAAAACAAGTGATTGTACAAAGCAATCACTCACCAACCGCGACCGACGCTCAGCCAATCCCCAAGCAAACGGGCCCTCCCCGCTCACTTCCCTTCCTTATATTACATGATGTCATATGGCATGGAATATCCCTTTGGTCAGTTTGGGTCAGCTGCCCCATTCTTGTCCCCCCCTAGCTCCCTGCAGCCCCCCCAGTCTCTTTACTCTCCTGGCAGAGACATACAAATGTCCTTGGTTCTGTTCAGCGCTGCCGGGTGTTATCAGCCATGTTTTCTTTCTAGAACCAAAACACAGCTTTGTAGCAGACACTGAGAGAAAGTTTCGGTTAGAAACTAAGACAATGTCACAGGACAATTGATACTTGCTTCTACTAGAAAATTCTACTATAAGATTAACTGTGGCTGTATTCATTTTGAATTTTTCATTTCACTGTTATCTTAGCTGTATGAGTATTTAGTACACTGAAATAAGTTGTACATAGATTTTATATGTGTTCCTACGAATTTTAATGGTCCCAGCAGTATTTGGAGAGAAAACAGGAGAAAATTCTGTGGGAGAAGAGCTCATTAACTTCCTTTGTTCCTTCTAGAAATTGCTTTAAGGAAGATGCTCAGGTACACCTAAGGATACTCAGGGATACTCAATGAAATTAAATATTCTGGGCTACCTAATTAGTTCTTAAGTGCAGGTGTTGTGTATTCAATTTTAATGAGTCACGCTCTCAGGCTTTCTTTAGAAATGAGGGAAAGAGCTCTTGTATTTGCAAGAACACATGCATATGAAGGTAGGAGGATGTTAAAATTCTGTATCCTTCATTTTCTTGGTGTCGTAGTTTCTAACTGAAACTTTCTCTCTTAGTGTCTGCTACAAAGCTGTGTTTTGGTTCTAGAAGGAAAACAGGGCTGATAACACCTGGCAGTGCTGAACAGAACCAAGGACATTTGTATGTCTCTGCCAGGAGAGTGAAGAGACTAGGGGGGCCGCAGGGAGCTGGGAGGGGACAAGAACAGGGCAGCTGACCCAAGCTGACCAAAGGGATATTCCATACCATATGACATCATGTAATATAAGGAAGGGAAGTGAGCTGGGAGGGCCCGTTTGCTTGGGGATTGGCTGAGCATCGGTTGTGGTCGGTGAACAATTGCTTTGTACAATCACTTGTTTTGTATATAATTATTACTGTTGTTTGCTTGGGGATTGGCTGAGCATCGGTTGTGGTCGGTGAACAATTGCTTTGTACAATCACTTGTTTTGTATATAATTATTACTGTTATTTTACTCTATTTTCCTCTTTCTGTCAGTAAATAGTTTTTATCTCAACCCCCGAGTTCTACCTTATTTCTTGATTCTCTCCCCCATCTCAGCTGGGAGGAGGAGGGAGGATGAGTGAAAGGCTGTGTGGTATTTCCAGGCCTGCTTGCTGAAACCAGAACACTTGGGGACATCAAGCAGGACATTTTGGAGTGAGTCAGTTAAGAGGAAGGGAAGATAGGAACCTTCAGCAATGAAACTAATGCTTTCAAATCTGGAAGGATAAGAATAAAGCAAGAATGCAAAATATTTTGCTGAGTTACACATTGCAGGGCTTTTATTATTATTTTTTAAGAATAGCACGTGCTGTTATAAACGAAAAAAAGATGAGGATGGGATAAGCATAAAAGCAGATGTAAGATTAAAACCCAGTCTTAGTGGGAATTCAGGAACTTTTTAAGGACATCATAAGCAGTTCCACAGAGTTAGATGGAAAATGGACTAAACAAGTGACTGGATTTATTACAGCAGAAATACAAGGAAACAGTGTAAGGCACAGAAGAGAGCAGAGTAAGTCAGGCTGTATTGAAAGGGAAGCTAAATAGAACATTACTTCTGGGAACCATCATACTTATTTCATTAATCACATTGGTAGAAAACCTGGAAGCTCATTAGTTAGAGATAGCTGATAATCTAATTATTCTAGATATTCTGGCACTGATTGCAGACATTAGTAGTAAAGAAGAAACGGGAAACTCGTGAGAAAAGTAAATTAATTTTAAAACTCCAGAGGAACAAAACATCAAATACATTTAACTTTAATAAAAGAAATAGGTCTTAACTTAAATCTTTAATTAGGTAGTTTGTTGAATAGCTCAATAGACAGAAGTAGGAAGAGATTAACAGAGTTGTGCACATAAGAAGGGAGGGAAAAAAGTCAGAATCAGCTGCAGAGACATTCTCAGCAGACTGACTGCAGTCCTGTGGACAAAGAGAGCCTTTACTGTCTCACCACTGATGTAAGTGGTTCTTTTAATTACAAGAACAATTTGGAGCCCGTACCCTCCCTCTAACTTTTCACTATGTCTGCTTACATTCTGTGCATATTGTGTGTGCACTGCATATATTTTTGAATTCTAAATGTGCTTTGCTGACATACATTTTCTGTACACTGAAGTTTTTTTTTAAAGTAGCCTGTTCTAAAACATGAATCTGAAAACAATCAGGTGATGAGCACCTTAAGTTTGATTTTATATTGCAATTAGAAGCCTGGACTGACATTGTAATGGCTTNCCTATTCAGATGACAATCATTTTACATCAACCATTAAAAATTGCTGTATATTTTGGTTCAGAGTTATCGAATGATGGCTATTTGTAATCCAGATGTGACAGATTTGCTAAAGATATTTGCCATTGGTGTTTCAAGAAGTCTGGTAGTCACCCTGCAAATATAGCACACCATATTTGGAAAGAGTTTAGTAATAATAAAGCAGGAAACTTCTGCAACACAATGACAAGCCACTGGCAATAGTGATGAGAAGACAAAGCTAATCTATGTTTCTATTATAATTCCTAAGATTAAGAGGCTCAAGCGAGATTACAGGGCTGACAGGTTGCAAAAGTTTAAACTTGATAATCTATAAGAAAAACTGAAGTGAGAGAATAATCAAGAAATTATGTTTGGATATTTTTTATACTAGAAAAATAAAATAATTAAGTCTAAAGGATCTAGAGTTTGCAGTCTGGTAACTACATAACAGTATATATGTAAATGTGTATAAATGGAAAAGCAATATTTTCCAGGGTACTTTAAACAGTTTCCTTCTATCTGTGCACTCATTTTCTTTTAATTAGGTTACATGGTAAAAGCTGTCTGTCCATCCACAAAGAAACACAAAGACAATGACAGACTGAGGTGCCAGAATAACATTCTATCCTGACACATTGTGGGAGCCATTAGCACATTAAGTCTAATAGAGCAGAAGGGCACAAAACCAGGCAGGGAACCTAAACTGAGGACTCAGAGGAAGGAACACCCTTGTCCCAACCCTTCCCAGGGCTGTCCATGGAGTGTAAAGGCACAAAAATCATCAAGGAAGTAGGCTGGGGTTGTGCATGAAGTGAGGAGGTTACATAGCCAGACCAGCTAAATCGCACTGACTAAAGGGATATCCATTCTGAATGACATTAGGTGAAGCAGTAAAGGTTGGGGGAAAGAAGGAGGAATGGGGGAAATATGGACTTTTGGTGTTTACCTTCCCAAGTAACCAAGACATATGATGGAGCACTGCTTTCCTGGAAATGGTTGAACATCTGTCTGGCAATGGGAAGTAATGACTGAATTCCCTGTTTTTACATGATAGAACGAAAATAAGCAATACGTTGATACTTAAGAGCCCTGAGATTACATCTGTACCACTGCAGGGCACTGAGCTCTCTGAAAAAGTGGTGCCATATAAATTCACCATCATAGCAGGCTCAGTGCCTGAGGTTTCAGTACTATGTTTTTGTGAGATAGGATCCCCTATTGTGCTGACAAATAAGTGCCTGCAGTAGGGAGAATGGGGATGCATCTGCACTGCATCTGAGAGACTACACTAAGGCCTAGGAGTGTGCTGTCTCATTGGCACATAAGTCTATAAGCACAGTGCCAGGCACGATTAGAGGTTACTTTGTAGAACAAATGAAAATCCATGTACATTGAAGACTGATATTCTAAGAGGCAGTAAGTAGTTGCATTTCAATGTATATTCTACATACTACTCCTTTTATTGGACAGTAATATTCCTAGTTTTTCCATTCACAACAAAAAATGACATTTACATAATTTGCCTTCAGCAATTTCTGTTGTCTTAATAATAACTAAGTTGCCCGATTTTTTTCCTCGTCTGCGCTGTAGTCCATTTATATGAAATTTTACTTTTATTTTCTTTCTATCTCCTTTTAACACTGCGGCCACCTTTCTAGTACATAATTTAAGTTTAATACAATTTCTTTTCAGAATTGGAAACATCAATAAAAGAGTGAGGGGTAATTAATCACTAGCACAGCCATGTTCTTCATTGCTTAGTGACTAATTAAAACTGGATTTCCTCCTAGAAGTAAGATGCAAGTTTTCAACACTTAAAGCACTTGTACTCCTAATTTCCACTTCTGAAACTCTTGTGCACTCTAGTGGGAAAATACCAGATGTTTTGACAGCACTGCAGACTCTGCCTTCTTGGCTGGTGTCAGTCAAATAAAAGTGACAGGCTGCTTCGACTGACTGCTGCTGCTGCTAGCTTAGTAACAAAACAGAGTACAACACCAAGATAAAATTTGTCTCCTTAACTATTGGACTATGCTTCTTTGATGTCACATCTTACATCATGACATTACAGTCACAGAATCATAGAATCTTATAATGGTTTGGGTTAGAAGGGACCCTAAAGATCATTTAGTTCCAACCCTTGGTGCTGTAAGCAGGCATACCTCTCACTAGACTGAGTTGTTCAAAATGCCATCCAACCTGGACTTGGACACTTCCAGGAAAGTGTCAGACATAATTATGAATGTTAATTGACATTCTTTCTGAAGACACTTAAACATTTAACTTTAGAAATGTGAATTCTCTCATTTAGCTCAATCAGGAACTTGATATCTTGTTTACTAACCAAGATTTTCTATCCAGCTGGAACAAGCATCAAATACAATTAAGCAAATTTTATTTCTCTCAGCTGCCAGAGTCCAAGTGCATAAACCTTTCGAGGGCTCAGAAGCACTCCTTTTGTGAATGATACACAGCAGTTTTTGGCATGATTGCTACATGGCAGATATGACAAATGCTTCTTCAAATTTGAAGTTTGGACAAGAGAATGTATCTCTCAAATAAAGTTTTAACTAAGACTTGATAGTCATTTAGTCCCAGTAGTTTCCACAGTCACAGAATAGTTAAGGTTGAAAGGGACACCTGGAGATTACACGGCTCAACTCCCTTGCTAAATGAGGTCAGATAGAACAAGTTGACCAGGATCAGAGTAAGATGGGCTTTGTTTATCTCCAAGGATGGAAACTTTCCCATCTCTGTAGGCAACCTGTGGCAATTCCATCACTCTCAGTACTTTATGTTTAAGTGGAATTTCCTTTATTTCAGTTAATGATAATTGCCTCTTGCCCTTTTACCGCATGTCATTGAGCAGAACTTGGCTGACTCACTTTTACTGAGTCCTTCAGGTATTTTTAAACACTGATAGCACCCCATCCCGTCCCCCTCCAATATAAAAGATACCAGTTCTTTTAGTTTGTCCTTTATGACTGTTTCTTCAATCCCCTTCATCATAGCAGTCCTACATATCTGTATTGTCTTGTGCAATCCTTTTGCCTTTATTCCTTGCAATAGTTTATTATTCTAATTATTTTTTAAAAACAAAAACCTTTGAAGAGAAAGATATTGTTTTCAGTCAATAAATCATGCGCGGCCAGAAAAAAACAAGGCCTCAGTTTCACACAAGCTGCATCTCTAATTTTGAACTATTTTCACAAAAGACTGACCCTTAAGTAAAAAAGGTCTATGAATTATTTCTTTACTTCCAGAGAAAGTTGAGCTAGAATATTAGCATGTTGTAAATAATGGAGAAATGTGTCTAAGAATAGAATTCATGTAATTTCTATTGTAGGTCCTGGCAAATATACTATAGTTTGCAGTGTGACTTCCAAGATTAAATCATACCATAAGTAGCTCCTAAACAGAAAGAAACATTTTAAAACCTTTTCCCTTTTGAAGCAAGGATGTCTATTCTATTTATGCATGCTAATACACAATTCTCACGTTCAGGAAATACACCACATTGGAAAGGAACTTGTCATTCAAGAATATTTAGATAATTAGAATGACATTATTGAGTGCTGCAATTGTATTGTTCTTCAAATGAAATTTATATTACCTTTCTGCTTGTTTGAGCAGAGGTGGTAGGCTTGTTTTAAGAATGTTTGAAATTTTTGTTAACGTCTCACTAGGACAAAGTATTCCAGGTCAAAGTATTTCTTCCTCCTCAATCATATTCTCAATAGCTTCTACAGATGATGTTGCATCAGGAAATTCAACTTTTCTAGATTTCTAGAAAACTATCCTTGTATGCTTTGAAAGATA
Source organism: Penelope pileata (assembly GCA_013396635.1). Classification (NCBI taxonomy): domain Eukaryota; kingdom Metazoa; phylum Chordata; class Aves; order Galliformes; family Cracidae; genus Penelope; species Penelope pileata. The sequence goes on along the minus strand of WBMW01002999.1, from coordinate 70,260 downwards.
CTTTCCAGTCAAATTGCTGTTGCAATGTCTTTCATTTTTATTTTTTTTTAAACAAAATTAAAAACCCACCAAAATTTTTTTGAAACTAAGTTCTTAACATATGGTTTTGAAGATCAAACATTATAAAAAAGCTTGTTGATGTATTTAATCTGGAAGATAGTGGTACATGCTACAATTCTGAAAAAAAACCATTCACACCTTTGTAGTCATTCAATTAGACTGGCTATTTTTCAGCTATTTTTATTCTACTTTGGATTGAACCACACAGCTTTATGTTCCCATAATGAACACGCACATTCTTCAGTTGTTTTTCCTAGATTCCATCCATGACCTTTTTATTGATAAATTACGTTTATTAACATCTATTTATATTAAACTTCCTTGGAGGAAAAGCATTACTATCTTGTTGGCAGAAAACAATACCTTTCATAGAATTCTATCTTGTAAGTGCTCATTTCAAAAGGTAAGAGCTAGCCAAATTGTATTCTGAAAAGGCGCATGGATGGAAACAACTCAGAAGGCCATAGTGCAAACATCAATCACCACAACTAGTTATGTTATACAGTTTTAGTACAAAACTCCACAGGTACTAGCAAATAAAGCAGTGTATAGAAAACACAGCACCAGATCTGGAAATGAAGGGCTGAATCTGCTAGTGAGTGATCCTACTGCCCTATTTCTCAGTCTGAAAGGTCAAGAGTACTAAAGAGCCATATCTCATTGACAAAGACAAGAGATGTCGGAGGGTAGTGTTCAAAGGCATACCAATGCATAATACTCCAGAGCCAAGGGATGTCCTCTGTAACTGTACCAAGCTACTGTATCTGCATGCCTGGTGCATCTCTGTTGAAAAGTCTGAGAGCCTATGATACACATCAAATAAATGGTACAGTGAGATATTCTTTGATCTTCTGCAAGCACTGTTGTGGCTTATTTTTTTAAGCAAAGATCTTCATACAAGGATTGAAATGAATCCCCTGTTCACCTTCCTGTGCTCACCCAGTTGTCTCTCCTCTTCATAACCTACTGCAAGTACGACTTCAGTTTGTCACAACAGGCTTTCATTGCAATCAGTAAAATACTATTGTTGGCAAAGCTCTACAATGAGCTCCTGCTTTCCAATGGGATACAAATTTTTAATCTACACAGAATTACCACCACAGAACAATGTCTTTGAAGGACATAAAATGGTTACAGCATTTAATTTCCTTCTCTCACATATTTGGTTCAGACTGAAAACCATTCAGAACAAAGAGAATGAAAACTTGGCTCCTGACTATGTGGAGGAGTTTATTCCATTTCCCTTTATCTCATTTTAGCTTCTTAACTAAAGCACAAGCCTGGGTAAGGAGAACAGAGCTGTCAGTAACAGCACTGGCATAAGTAATCTATTCATCTGTTTCCCAAAACTGTTGAGTTTTGTACACAAGTAGAAAAAAATTACAGTGATCTTCTCATTCAATGTGAGAAAAATGTGTGATGAAATCAACAGGCTGTAAGGCAGAATGGTTTAATACAAGGATATTTTTGAAACTTCAGGCTGCAGGAAAAATATAAAGAATCTGAATCATTACCTTTTATTCTGGTTAATTCACAGAATCACAGAATTGTTGGGGTTGGAAGGGACCTCTAGAGATCAAGTCCAACCCCCATAACCTTGTTGAGTCTGTCTGAAAAATAGACTTTGTCATAATAATTGAGACCAAAAAGAAAATTCTTGAGTTATTTAGAAGTTCAGGAAAGATATGAAAACTTGGGTCAGTAAGATAAACTATTTTCTACAAATGAATGTCTTTGATCCTTTTAAATGCCTCTCCTGCCTAACTCTCTTCACTTAGAATGTAAATTTCAAGCAAGCTATTAGGTTCTTGTGTACAAAGAACACCATTCAGATTTACAGTTATTGGCTAATCCTTCAACCTCTTTTTCTTATTTCCACCCTGAAACAGGGACTCTTGAAAGATACCTGAGACATCATGGACTATTACTGTTGTATTTTCCAAGCTTAAACATTTGAACTGTTAATCAGATTGCCTAAACTAACCAGATCGCTGCTCCAAAACCCACATGTGAAAATGGTTTAAGTATTTCCTCTTGCATGTAAGATTCATGTTTGGACTGGTGCACACATTTTTATAAAAGACTGGAGGCTTTCAGAGTCAGTGAAGTAGTTTTGTCTAGCTTTTCAGAAATTTGACTGCTTTAGTATCCGATTTCCATGAGTAACATTCCACATTTGTTATCTCCAGCAGATCTGATTCTTAGCTGATCTACTTTTCATCATATGTCTTAACCAATACATCTCATTATCTGGAGAGAGGATCTCTTATGACAAACTGATGAAGCATCTCAAAAATGCAATATCCCATTGAGTTTATAATTTCAGGCAATGTAAAGTTTCCCTGAGAAATTTCAATTTGTAATATTTCACTACAGCAGAAAACGATATCTTTTCCATCTATCCAACTACTATTAAAAACACAAATAGCTTGTGTTCTGGAAATTGACTCTCCAGCAATCAGTCCACATACTCCATTGCTCATATCACTATAAAGCACAGAGTCATCAAGCAATCACTGATTTCAAGTAGAAGATGGAGAGGCAATCCAACTAACTCTGAATACGTTAAACATTAAGTCTGCATTAATAGCTTCTCTTCCCAATGGAAAGAGTGGCAGCATTCTTGGGCAGTCTGTTAAGATTGTATTATTAAGTTCTGACATGACCGTGACTATTATAAAAACAAGTGACAAAAAATGTTTCATGGAAAACATCTATGTGAATCCTTACTGTCTGCCAGACTGCTAGCACTACCAGCAGATACATCAAATCAGAAAGCTGTTTAATGAGTTAAACAGAAGAACTGTGATCTAGGATCACAAGAGCCTAGGATCACATACATGCCTCTTTCCTGGCAGGCCCACAATGTTATGGTGTCTGAATACACATCAGGAAAAGAGCACAAGATTATTGCTCATCCTATCCCAAATTCGTTTTGCAGAAACCACAGCAGGAACAGATGTACTTCGTGCCTCACTACACTCACAAGGAGACAGCATTTCTTTTTTTCGAAAATTACTTTGGAAGCTGGGGAAGGTTCTCAGCAGGTGCTGGGTAGTGGTGCAGAGAAGTGATGTAGCATTGGGAAAAGAATTAGTCTGGTACTGCTCATCTTGTGCATTCATGAGTCATGACCAAAGAGATGTAAAAATCATGAGAAGGCATAAAAATCATCATAAGCACAAACAAGCGGTAGAAGTGGATGGAATTTTGATTTCCTCCTTGCCTGTGAACCTCTCAGATTCACCAAGGTTATTTGTTCTAGCTTATCTTGGCAGCTGTAGAAGCTAGAAACATTTTCTAAAACTGAAACTGAAAGGAACAGTAACACTGCTTTTCTTACTCTGATCTTTCCTTCCACCCCCCGCCCCCGCCTCAGTACAGAAAAGAAAGACTCCCATTTTTCTTTTATCATAGCTGATATTGCCAAGAATGTCCACACATACTTTATAAAGGAAGGGCAGTTGTCTTTACATAAGGTTTCTGAATAATTGTGGCCACCTTATGCCTGCCTCTGCTCTCCACAGACAGACTCTTTAGGCATCTGCCTCCTGGGTGTGAAAGAAGCAGCAGTTAATTTGGTGTCTCTAAATAGAGCATCGCTGCATTTCAGAAGTACAACAGAGCTGCTGAATTCTGTTGCTGGAAATAATTCTCCTTATGTTAGCTTAAAATACATAACATCAGAAAAAAGAGAGTTTATTTCTCTATATGCAGATGTGAAAACACGATTGGAAACTTTTCAGTATCAGTGCATTGTTCTGTTAATTTCAAGACTTCACACACTGAGTGAGAAATTCATGTATGTACTAAATCATTGTGTATGTGGCATTTGTAGTGGTATTTATGTATCACATTAGATGTTTCAATCTTCCAGTATTTAACACCTCTGCCAGGCCACAGATGCCATCACAAAGTAGGAAAATCAGTTTCTAGAGTTCTCTACTGTGCTGTATGTCATTTCCCCTCCCAGTAATGGGAAAAAATAAACTTCCCCAATCCTTTGCAAATATGATATTAAAAATACAAAATATATGAAAGAACTGAAAATATTCAAATCCCTATTATTCCTTCTTTAGTAAAAGATATTACGAGTACTTCAATTTTTATTTTATTTTTTAAGTATTAATGCTTATGTAAGTGGCTTTCTAGCTTCTTTCTGTATATTCTTGAAACCAGAATTCTATAAATTCATTTTTCTTTGGGTGTATAGATAAATCTGTGTGCTCTACCACCTATATCGGTGAGGCTGTGATTAAAAAGCTACTTACTGGCTCTGAGAGTGAGCAATGCATAGGACTGATCAGCTCTCTTTGGTTAGTTGCTCTTTACTCATTGCTCCTAGTAACAACTTTGGTAACTCACTTCAGATTATAATCCTGCACTTTCAGCTCCTTGGCAGAAATATCATCATGTGGACCACATCTGTGTAGTCCTTGCTTTGAAAAAGACTTGCAGCCAGCGAATTTTGCTCTTTTCTTGACTGAAATTTTCCCAAGATTAAGTATATTCCTCATGTCTAACAGATCGGATGACCAGGCATTTAATAACAAAAACAAACTTGAACTCCCTCATATTTCTTATATACTAGCTTATTAAAAAAAAAAAAAAAACCCATAAAACATTAATATTCTTAGAACTTATTTGTCCCTCCAATTTGAAGTCTTCCCATCTGTTGCTAAAGAAATTCTACTTTCTCTGCATTTCAATCCCTACAGGATTTGTAACAGAAAATGGGGAACGGAAAGGTATTCCATCTTTAGGTCTCGGACTACTAGGTCTCTTTCTCTGTCTTTCTCTTCCCATCTTTTACTTACTCCCTATCTCTCTTCCATCTTTGTTCATAGATAATTAGAGTATTTTGAACTAATATTCTGATGAGAGTTTATGCTCTATGGAAGTGACGTACACAATTCTGATAGCCTAAGATTTTATATATAGCATCCAGTGTTAAAAAGGCACGAGTTTTTAGTATGCTAGCTCTCTTGTTTTCCTGGGAATTAACATCACTTTTTCAGTGTCAGCTTCCTTCAAATAAACATTACAGAGAAGGAATAAAAGCTGAGAACAGTGTGTTTGATGACATCAGTGAATTTCATCATAAGACGAAATTTCTTGGAGAGAAAGAAATTATTGGTGAGGCCCAAGAATATATGCAGACCTTGGTGACAATAACAAGTCTCCTGGAACCAAATGCCACTGCTCTTCCTTTCTTCCCTTTCATAGGAGCTGTATCTCCTGCATTGATCATTTTGCTTCCATTCTCTTTGCACTCAGCATCTTTCTTATCAGATTCAGCCAGCTCTATAATGTGCATTGCTTCAAGAAAATGACAATATGATAACATGTAGATAGCTCTGGAAACAATGCCTCCTATTTATTTCCATGGAAACTACAACAGACACAAAGAGCACAATAACGCTATTTGATAGAGCAAATTCTCAGCTACAAAACACTATTTCTCAACATAGCCATTGCCATTGGCTACGTGTTTTTGCCAACCAATGAACAAGAGCCTGCATGCTGCTCTTGTAAAAGTCTGCACCAGTGGAGGTGACCTGCTGGTGTACCACCCACCATCTCACTGTACTCACATCCACTGTTTGGTCTCCATAAATATTCAGTAAGCATTAATGAATGTCAATGGGTACCATTTTTTCCACTTGGAGGAATTCAACCTTCGCTTCGTATGCACTTCCACATCGGATGCCAATTTGTCTGACTGCCCCACTGTTGCCATCTGTTTGTTGCACAGCCAGAAAATGTAACAGAATATTGGTGGGAAGGTTTAACTTCTCCTGCCGTACGACCGTCAACTGCCTCCAACGTTGTGGGCCAACTTAATAAAATAGGAGGCATTATTTTTGGAATGGCCCTTGTAATTTTTAAGTGCTTTGCAAGCAGATATTCTTTTAATGGAAGTGTTTTATTGCACCTCAATGTTAGTTAAGAACATCTCATCCAAAAAGATGCGTTTGCTTAAATTTGTTGTTGAACATTAGCTGCTACATCTGGTCAATTTTCAGCATTTTTTTCTTTGCTAAGTGATATACTGTGTGCATCAAGCCATGGAAGTAAGAAATGCAGTACATAGGGGCAATAAATCTTGTATAAATCTGCTCTTTGCCAAGCCAGTCGCTTCACAGACATTTTTACCATGGAGCAGATGTGAACTGAACTCATGCCTTTCTCTCCAAACTTCCTTTTCCTTCTTTATCATTAACACTTGACTGCTATTCATTACAGTGTCAGTTACTAAACTTACAACACATCATTTACAAATCTGTTCAAGTTCATGAGCATTCTTTCCAGTCACAGGGCCTCAGTTCATCTTCAAATTCAGTCTTAAGACTTCTTAAATTCTTCACACTTCGCAAATTCTCTAGTCTTCACAGCAATGCGCCTCCAAATGCCTCACAGCATACATGGCCAAGAGAGTCCAACAAAGAGGAGAACATTATTCACAACAGCTTTGGCTCCTACTTTCACCTCAGGGCTGATTCCTCACAAAGTCAGCCATGACCACCACCATCCCTTTCCCAGGGCTTTTTCTTTCCCCATTACAAAATCAGTTACAAAATATTACATCATATTTATAAATTCTATCCAAGTACATAGACATTCTGTAAAGGTTGCAGCCTGCTTTTTCATTTTCCCATATGGAAACCTGGAGTTGCAGGTGTCCCAAACGGTATTTTGTTTCCAAGGCCGCACAGAAACTTATTCCCATCCCTCATAAGGATGAAGGCATACATTGTTACCTCTGGCTCATTTACAGCCAAAACAGATCAATCACTTTACAAAACAACCAGTAATCTATGGCCTGGCCCACCTACTTCCATCCATCTAGGTACACGATTTCATTTAATTTCACACTATTTCATATTTTTTCCCCATAAACTTTCATTTCATACTATTTCATTCACCCTACTAGGAAGGCCCCACTAAGCTGTGCTTCAAGATCTTCTTAGGACCCCTGCTAGGCCCTTACTTAGAATTTTCCTTAATAGTTTTATAATTATACTGTCAGAAAATACAATAACAAAAACCTTCTAAGTGGAAATACACTAGATAAATTTAACCTTACTGAATTTCATAAAGCATATATACTCCAAAACATTCCATACATTAACAACTCACAGGGATAGAACACTTGAAATACTGTAATTATATCCAAAAGCAAGTTTTCTGTTTTACTTTTCTTCTTTTTCCTTTTCCTTCCCTTCCATTCTCTTTTTCTTTATTTCCTTCCCTTCTCTAAATTCTCCTCTCGACCTTGTCACCAACCTCCACTCTTCTACACCAAACTCCAAGTACTCAAGTCTTGCTAAAATGACCCAGAATAAGAGTGGTTAGGGCTAAAATGACCCATAAAGGTGCATCTCCTTATCAGCAAGGTCTTCAAGTCCACGTCTAGATGCTTTACATGTTTCCCCTATCATGGAAGCTTAGTATCACAAATCTCCTGTCTACCATCATAACTAGCAGTTTCATCATCTATATCATCTTCCTCTCCCATATCATATTCTTGGTCAGCAAAAGTCCCAAGAGCTAGCAGGGTTACATACAGAAGCCATTTCATTTCCACAATCACACATCCACCTACCTTTTATCTTCACTCCTGGTTTCCCCACATGCACTTGCTTACCCTACCAATAACACCATTTGTTCCAGAAAAGTGTCCAAACACACAACTACACTATTATCTCAACCAAAGCCAGGACCTCTGCTTCTTATCATTTTCTTTCACTTTCAGTTCTTTCTATCTTTCTCATGTTCCTTCTACTTGAACTGCTAGTACATCTTCTGGCTTTTGCTTACATGAGTCCTGGGCAACCCTACTGTGGGCTCACCCCTTCCAGTTGTGAAGGGAGCACAGGTGCAAACTATCTACCTGTGCTTTTCAGGGTGGCCACACCCCTTCACCATGTGCTCAGTCATTGGTTCCCTACATTCCTCAACAGCTTACCTACATTAGCAGGCATCTTACTTCATAGTGAGTACACTTGAACGTTATGGGGAACGATTTGCAAGACATAAGTAATTGTTTCTCAACGTTTTCATTAGAAACCACCACATTCAGGTATTTATAACTGGTCATAAAAATTCACAACAGGCTTGAAACCCAAGGTCACGAAAATAAATTTATTACTATGCGGTGAAAGTAGTGTTATAAAGCAACTTTCTGTAACCTTAAAACAGAAAACTAATTTAAAAACTGATTGAACCAGGCTGAAGATTATTTTTGAGCAAGTTGATTAATTCACCTTAAAAAGAGTCCATTATTTTGTGGTAGATTTTTGTTTTGTGTCTCAACTTCACAAACAACACATTCTAATTCTTGCAGAATTACTCTCAAACTTTGAAGTCTAGGTCCTCTAAGTACCTAAAGGCAATGATGGAAGTTAGTCATCTAAAAATCTTTGATGATATGGACTTGACATCGTTCAGAGAGAAGTATCAATTTAGATTGTACAGAAAACAGGATTCTGAGCAATGTGATCTTTGTTGCTGTACCCTCAGCTACATGAAAACACTGATATCACAACCATTTGAAAGCCCATGTAATATCATCTTAATAGATGGTTATTATGAATGATTTGATTTCTGCAACGTCCCAGATAGAAATATTTATCAGACCTGGTGTCTGTCAAAGCTGAAAAATGCACAGCATTTCTATTCACACGATAGGTTGCTTTGTGTTAAAAACATTCTGAAAGACTTAACAACAATGTAGTCATGGTTAGAATACTAAAATCAATACCCAAGTGGCTGACACTAGAGGGGTCCTGAAATTGTATGTACAAAGGATGATATTTACAATATTCAGACAAACTAGCCAAAACTTATTTCCTTCTAAAGGTCGGTTGTTTTAAAAATATATAAGTTAAATGATAGCTTTATGCTTAAAATAAAAATCCATGGTGAAACATAAAGCTCAAGGCCAAAGTTAGCTGTTATACAAGTATTGGAAGTAAATGAGTTCCAGTTGTCTATCATGCTTTTCTATATATAATCCTGCAACGAAAACTAGCATCATGGAATTTGAGGATAAACTTGGCATTCTCCCACTATTTGTCTAATGCTTAAATTTTCCATTTTATTAGCACAATTTACAATGGGAACCACATTGTGCATTTGGGAAACATTCATATGAAAGTACAGCCTGTTCAAGTTTATGTCCAAAATGAGCAGCTCTGCTGTAATCTACAATGCAAATATTTGCCAAGGTGTGTTCACTTAGCTAGTACCTGCCAGAGCTGTTAGGCAATTGTGTAACTTAAAAGCATGGTTGTACTTACAAAGATTGTAAATATTTCTTTAAAGCATCGATTATATTCTAAGATTTTGTATTAACTTTCCAAAGCCCCAGCATCTGCTAGTCAAATGTGTTGCAGCAATGTGTCACTCTGTTCTGCTTTGTCTTCTTCACCTCTCCTGAACTCTAGGCTTTCTTTAACATCCTTCTGGACACTTCAGATTTTACTTGGTGAGAGTCATCATGAATTTCCTTTTGTCACTAGCAGTCTAAAGTCTCTTTGCACTGTGAAGCACTGTAGCTCTAAGGGTGTATGCTCGTATTTTGTGCCAAACCATTAAGAAATTTTTTTGTGTGTGTGTATAATGTATCTTCATATGATAAAAACTGTGAGGCAAAGTTTGTTGACTCATTGCTAAGTTACAGATGATCAGCTGTCCAGCACTACATGGGAAAATTAAAAAAAATCTATGTAGACTGAGAATTCAAGAATTGCTCACAAACTATAAGGATGTTCAGTAATAAATACTGCTAAATTAACATAGTTTTCTAAATGTGCTTGTTACCTCAGCCACCCAGGTATCCTTAAATTAGTCAGACATGGGCCTACCTAGTAGCTTCATACAGATACAGACTAGTACAAATTGCCACGTTAGCAAGATCAAAGCCATTTCACACCATTATAGTCCCGATCTAGAAGGAAGAACACATAACCCTTCTCTCCAATGAAAAAATAACACAAATAGTAATAATAGAAGCACTAAAGTAATTATAGAAGAATAAATTTATCATGAATTTATAACTCTATGTCATAGCAAAAAGGGCATGGATCTCCAGTTAATTTTTAGGCATATCTGCTTTGAAACAGTCTTACACTATTTTTTACATTTAATTTTTTTTTGAATTTTTATTGCTTGGTTAATTAAGATTCAAAGTTCTGAAAGAAATGAGATTTAAATTTTCAACATTTCTTGAGGCTATAAAACTGTTTTCATCACTGGAGTTTTCAGTGCTTGCTGTGTGCTAAACAGCTGTGTAAGCTCAGAGGAGTTAAGTAAAGTTTACCTTAGCAGATTTTTAATACTGAGTGTTGGTTTTGAAAAGATCGACTGACTATCCTGTCGCTAGGCCCTATTGGAAAAGTTGCACAGGGGTCTCACTGCTCTCACCAGAGGAGAAGCTGGTAGCTTCTCTGACTGTCTGTATTTCTTGTGTCTCATAAAGGGACAAGCTAAATGAGAAAATATTGCTAAATTAGAAAGTTTGACCAGAAAGCTGGAATGTCAAGTTTTCCCGCCTCTAATGAAGGAAAATTCACTACTTAGTAAAGAGTATTAGCTCCCTCTTGTGGATAAATGCCTTTGTTCTGAGTATCTGCGATCAGAATGACGTACTACCTACTAAACTTGGTTTCACTGGAGTTTTATACAATGCACCATTTTTCTTCTGTAAATAACACCAATGAGGTGATTGGCAAATTATATTTGCCTTTGTAATTCTGGTTTCATATTGACAGCTCATAATCATTCTGAGATCAGCTGGAATAGTCAGATTACTAAGATGCAAGGTTAAACAAGTTTTATGTTATTAACCCTCAAGTAATTCAGTTCAGTTCACATCTTCCTGTCTCCATTTTTAATTATCTAATTAAATTTAATTATCTAATATCTAATATTAGATAATATTATATAACAATATAGTTACTGAATCTTACTTAAATACATACATATATTGTACAAAGAGAAAGGTTACTCTGAGGCATACACATTAAAAATAACACTGAACTGCAGTAGACAGTTCATTACCAGAGCAGTAAAGAAAATATAGTTCAATTAAGGCTGCAAAAGGATGGATAAAAATTATATTAGAGAGTAATATCATGATAAGAATTTGTTTTATTTGCAGTTTAAAAACATATAGTGCATCAAAAAAAATTCCCTATTTATAGTAAATATTCATAATTTGATATATGTACAGAAATGGTTATGTATTCCTCTCATAAAAATGTATCCTGATCATATATTAGCAGTGATCTGCACATTCTGTGGCATACAGAATAGGATTTCCAAAGTATCACAAGCCTCTTTTCCCTGTTGACTTTAGGCAATACTAGAGAAAATACTTAGACAAATACTTAGCACTATTAACTGAGGTAAGTGAAATTGCAGAATTAAATTGTATCTATAAATGTGCATAGGCCTGGATTCTTCATTTGTTTTAGAAAAAAATAACAGGAAGGAAACAGCCTTTGATTAGCTTTTTTTTTTTTACTTTATTCAGATGTTTTGCATACTTCTATGCTTTTAAAATGTATTTCAATAGCTGCAACTCAGAAAGAGAGAAACACATCCAGAAGAACATAATCAGGCATTGTCTTTATCATTCTGTATAATAGAAAGGCTCCCGTATAGTCCCTCTAGTGAGCAAAGTGTGAAGATGCTAAACCATTGTTGGTTTTGTTGTAAGTACAAAAATTAAGAAAAGCCCCACAAAATTTGGTAATTGAAGCTGAACAGGAAAATAGTCATATTTTTATCTATTTAAAACATTAAAATCTTAACTTTTAAGTGTTACTTCTTATGTAAATTTAGGACAGTCAGAATTGATATTCATAAACAAACATTTCAGGATTGAGAGATAATTGTGATAGTATGAAAATCCACACTATGAGAGAAAATGGTAATATTCTAGTTAAGCACATAAGAAATAGTTTTATTCTGTTTATTCTGCCTTATTCTGAAGAAAATTTTACTGTAGAAGGCTTAAATAATAAACACAAATTAGTTTTTAAATTTCCCTGAATAATCAAGAAGAGGACAAGTGTGTTTTAGTAGTTTGAATGATATTGTTACAAATACATGCTGTAGGTTTAATCTGAATATTTAGATTCACACACAGAAACTCAGAATCATAGGGGTTGGAAGAAACCTTTTGGAGATAATCTAGTCCAACACTCTTGCTAAAGAACGTTCCCTAGAAAAGGGAAGCATCCAGGTGGGTTCTGAGTATCTCCAGAGAAGGAGACTCCACAACCTTTCTGGGCAGCTTGTTCCGGTGCTCCATCACCCTCACAGCAAAGAAGTTCTTCCTCAAGTTTGTATAGAACTTTCTGTGTTCCAGTTTGTGCCCATTTCCCCTTGTTGTGTCACTGCATGCCATTGAAAAGGGCCTTGTCTCATCCATTTGACTCCTGCCCTTTGCATACCTATAAGCATTGATAAGATCTTCACTTAGTCTCCTCTTCTCCAGGCTGCACAGTGCCTGGTCTCAGCCTTTTCTCATAGTGGAAGAGGCTCCAGGCCTCTAATAATCTTTTTGGCCTTCTGCTGGACTGTCTCTAGAAGTTACCTATCTTTCTTGAATTGCAGGGCACAGAACTAGACACAGTACTCCAGATTTGACCTCACCCAGGAATGGAAGTGCAGCTGCAGTTTAGTGCTTTTCTGAGACAGAGGTTATGTCTTTATATTCTATAACTCTTGCTAGGCACATTACTAACTTCCATGGTTAGTCTATTATTACATTTTCCTCTTTGTTCTATACTAGCATTTCTAAAATTCAGATTACCTTTTTGACTTGTCAGTGAGAATTGATGTTCTGCTATTCTTTAAGAGCTATTACAGTTCTGAGGTCTCTTACCTGACTGGCAATAGCTTGTTCAGAGCTTATGGTTGGAAATATAGAGTTAAGCAGCTTTTTGTCCATGCATAGCATATTTATCTAAATTGAAATCTGTCTGCCATTTCATCATCCACACACTCAGCATGGCAAGTTCCTTTTGCAAGTCTCCACAGACAGCTTTCTATATAAGATATTGATGTATTTTCTCCATTGACAAACTCCAGTTAGTGAAAGAACAAATCACCGATAGATATTGACAAATTTTGGGGCAGAAAAGACCACAAATGCGTGTTTAACCTGTAATAATTTTACAGCTAGAGAGTCTCATGCAAATTAAAGGAGGACTTTAAACATTGCATTTCGTCTCAATTCCGCAACAAAATTCAAAGAGAATATCTTTGATCCGAGACTATTACTCTCCTCAACTTACTTTTTGGTTGCACATGATTATTATTACTATTTTTTGTAAATCTAGTTTGCAAGCAGTTCCCATTTTCCAGTTAGAATTGTTTTTCTAAAGAAGATTGAAATGTTTTCATTTAGCTCTTTTTCTGTGGACAAATTTCAGCTTTATAGAAAGTCCCATCTGTTTAAGACCTACCATATTTGGAAGTCAATTCTGTAGAACCTCACTTGTTGTATGACCACATTTTCCTCTGTGGCCCACCTATGTCTTTCCAGACTCCACTTCAGTGATTCTTGATTGTCAAGGACTCTGAAGATTCACAGCTGCCATGACAGAAGCAGAGATACTGGGCAACACTGTGTGACACAGGAGATTCCTGACAATAACCAGTTATCTGACATTCTGGTACAGCATTTTCCAGTAAAAATTATTTTTGGCTGAACGTTTATCAGTCAAGGTCTATACTTTTCATTGACACCTGAGATGAAAACCACTTTTATATATGTATTCTCCATAAAGACTAAATGTTTTCAAACATCTGCCAGAGTGGAGAAAGTGATTCAGATCAAATGAACTCATATTTTTTGTCACATCTGGGATGGCGATTTGTTTTCAACAAGGGAAACTAAAAAAACAAATCCAATAAATGCGTAGTTATCAAAAGTGTAATTTCCTCTTTCACTTCTGTTCTTTTATTTCATTTCATTTTCTTCTGCAAATCAAATTCAGTTGTAACTGCAGAGAGATTTTTAGCCCTCTCAAATTTTATAAGCTATCAAGTATGTTATTGCCTTTAGTTGATTTAAGCATGTAGAAATCAATCCAGACTGAGGCTTCAGCTATCTCAGTAACTCTCCATCCTTCACATTTTTGAGAAAAACTGCATGATGGGTCTGTAGAAAAAATTTCTGTTAATTTTGTTTCAGATTACTTAAATATAAAATAAAAATAGGAATAGCCATGACACTGTATAGGGAAAAAGACGATCACAGCATGAACTGATGATTGAGCACATGGTGGAGGGGCATGGCTGGCCCAGGAATGCTGGTAGATCACTTGCACCTGTGACCAGAACAGTGGACATGGGGTGGAGTTGCCCCGGGTTTAGATAAGGGCCAGCCAGGCAAAGCAGAAAGCAGCCTGAGAGAGAGTGATCAGAAAGTAGTTGGAGAAGTAGCAGCACAAGGAAGGAGCTGAGGAAGCAGAAAATGATGTGGAGCAGTGTCCCTGGCTCCAGGTGAAACAAATGGTGTAGCTGTAAGAATTTTGAGACTTTTTCCATTATACATCCCTTCTAAGAAGGGAGCAGGGATTAATTGCAGAGAATGCCAGACAAATTAAAGAAATAGATATAATGTTGCATAACTGAAAATTATATCCACAAAGCAATTATTTCAAGTTCCTGCATGTTCCTATTGTTTGAAGTTATCTTATATGACAGTAGTGTTACAGAACTACTCAGAGATCTTCCATGTGGATAATTTGTTTATATCTGATGGCATGATATTTACTTTCACTGTGTTGTGACAGCTATCTCTATGATCATGCATTACGATTATTCAGTATTTCAGAGCTGTTATCAGCCATTGCAGTTTACCCAAAATTGTTGCTTTCTGGTCTCTTACCCGTAATTCTGTTTTCCCCAAACAGTAAGTACAACCAAACAAATCTGTTATATTCCTCAACATTTTGATTTTTTTTTAATTTTTTTTAGTAGATCTGCTTAGTTATCTGAAAAAAAAAAAAAAGAAAAAAACACAATAAAAATGAAGTCCTGAATCATAAGAATAAAATGGATGGAAAAATAAGACAGAATGATAAAAGTTTCTTTTATAAACAAAGTCAACTTGAAAATCTTAGAGGAAAGTTTACCATGTTTACCTGGAAGTCTTCTGTTACAGTAAACATCTTGAAGGGCATCCAAGGAAATGCTTGTGTTTTCCTTGTCATGATTCTGAAAATTGAATTGTGAACCAATCACTTCTCAATTGACTGGTTTCCAGCTGGGAAAATTGCTTTAAATAATAATCTAGCCAGCGTCAGGAACGGGGATACGAGGTGCCCCCAATGCTATTATTATGAGGTATGCTTTAACGTAGGTTGTACTGTTTGCAATAAATGTTAATTATCTTTTGCAGCTTATGCAAGCTGCTTGTCATTCTTCCCTCTTGTAAAGATGTGGCCTTCTGCGTTCTAATGGATTACACTGGTAGGTATTAAGGATGGCACAGAGAAAGTAAGTAAAAAATTGTTATCTACCCCTTGTTATTCATGAAGATGACATGAGAAGTAGCAGGTGTCAAGTGGAAAGAAAACACAGATTTTTCATGTTATTAGCAGTTTGCACTTAAAATGTAAAACTCATTGATAGATGAAGAAGTCAAAAGTATTTCTGAGACCATAAATCTCATTTTGAAATGGAATCAATATTCAGTCAGTTTATTCATGAAACAGGATGGTCTAAATTCACCTTCCAGGTTAAGGAGTATCTATAGTGCTGCCTGCAAGAGTCTGTGAGTGTATGCTAGAGAAAAATAAATAAAAACCTGTATGTTCTTCGTTTCCTATATAATTTTTACCTAAGCATCTCTTACAGCCCCCTGATGAAAAAGCAGCAAGGAAAAAAAGAACATTAGGTTTGACTGTACTATTTTCTTCCACTGTTCGGTCTCCATAAACATTCAGAAAGCAGCAATGAATGTCAATGGGTGCAATTGTGTCAACACGGAGTAATTCAATGACACACCTTTGCTTCATATGTGCTTCCATGCCAGGTGCCATTTTGTCAGACTGCCCCTCTACTGCCATCTGTTGGACAGCAACAAAATGTAAGGAAACATTGATGGGAAGGTTCAACCTCCCCTCCCATAGCACCAACATCCACCTCTGACATTATGGGCCAACATAATAACATAGGAGGCATCACTTTCAGAGCAGCTGTCATAGTATGCTTTGAGAGAAGGAAAACCTTGGTAGTGGATTCTTTGACTGTGCCTCAAAACATTACCACAAATGACCTAGATTGCTATGCACACAAAAGCACACATCTACTGTTTAATACTGCTGATGTAATGTGTGTCAAACAAAACATGTTTGGCTTCTGAGAAAGTAAAATCATTATCTCACAGTTTTGAAGTCCTTGAATTCTCAGCTACTGAAATACTTGTCTCCCTACAATTAACTTTTGGACTTTTCTGATGCAGACTTTATAAAATCATCCAAGTGAATATTCATGAGAGTGTTCATTTTAGTGTACAGGATAGTACATATATGAATTGTAGGTTTTGGAACATTATGAATTTTTTATTTAATTTCTTGAAAAGCATGGTCTAACATACTAAAATTTACTGAAGGCAAAAGAAAGCTTTTGCATACATAACAGCATGTATATTTTTCACTTGAAGATCTAATTACTTCCTTGCTTCCAAAGTCACGTATCTTGGACACATTTCTATCTACAGGGTCAAGGAAGAGCTCAGCATTTGACTTCATCCACCTTCAGACACTGCAAAATTCCTGTAGTTTATTTTTTTCGTTTATTCTGTAGATAGAATTACTGCAATATGTCTAAAGCTTCAAAATCTAGATCTCAAGTGTCCAGTGATTCACTGGATATTTTGAGTGAGAAAGGATTGATCCACTACAAAATAATGGTCATTTTCTAACTCGTCTTCAATAAGAGTGGTGTGTGCTCACAATGTTGTTCTAGTCAGAGATGCCATTTGCAACTAGTGCCCATGTGCCCTCCCATCAGTGCTGCCCTCCCTCAGCCATTCCCTCCCTGGGTGTCTCCAAGTGCCTGGCTCATGGTGAGTATGTTTAGTACAAGCAGAGCGGATGTTCACCTCAGACTTTGTAAGCTTTTCCATTTGTCTCCTATTGTCTTTGTTACTCTGCGAAGCCAAGTAAGGCTCAGGTTACTCTTGCAGAGCCTCAGGAGTTCATGGCAACTTTTACATTCTGATATTGTTCACAGTTTTCCTTGCTATTATTTCAACTCAGTAGTAGCGCTCAGCAGTTGTCTCAGTCACCCCTTTCTCCTTGGATGGTTTTCACCTATACACCACTCTAATATACCTTTAAAAATCATCAGGTTTTCAGCATCCCCAGAATCTGCACCCATTCCTCTATCTGAATTCTAATCAGACAGATTAAGCTCTGTCAGTTTATTGTAGTGATCCTGTTCTCTCTCACAGAACATACACGTGAAATTCTTATTTACTAAACAAAAATAAATTCTTTCAATACTTTTCTGTTCCTTCTCAATCACTTTTCACTCTACTGATTCTTCTTCTAAATCATTTATGTAATTTAAAGAATAAGAACCAAATACCTTCCATCATCTTTCTCTTCAAATCCTTTACTTTCATTCCTGTGTCTTCTATAACATCTCAATAGTTATGTACATTTAATCTGTGCCTTAAATGTAACAAATGTTTGAAGATTGAAACTAGGAATCACCTGTACGTATGAGGTTGGAAAAGATTGCCTGTGCAAGCTATAGCAGTAAAGGCAAATGGATGGCAGCTGTCATTAAAGAAATGATTCAGTTTTCCATTTAATTTCACTATATTTATGAACAGGTCTCAAATTACAACAACATTTGCATAGTTGAAGAACAGAAATTTACATTACAGTGTATTTAATGCCTGCTTGCTTGGCTGTAATTAAATCTGTAGTTGTGCTGACTTGTACCAAGTGAGCTTTATTATGAGATTTATTCTATCAGCTGTGTGCTTCAATAATTCAATTGCAGTGCTTCTTCTAAGTGCAGTGAACATAATTTTTTTTTTTATTTTTTTTTTGTAGCTAAGACATTTTCAGAACTTTTCAAGAAGAAAGCAATATCCCCACTGGGAAACCAAAACACGAATTTTCAAGCACTAAAAATGTTTTCATTTAACATTTCAGAGAGCTGTTACCCATTGCAATATCAAGCAGTAACAAGCAAAAGGACAGCATGATTGTGACATCTTACTTGTCTTTTTGTTTCTTTTCTTCATCTTGCACTTCATATAGTAGTTTAAGGTGCTGTTTGTTTGTTTTTCCCCAAAATGTTCTCCTTCATTTCTTCTCTCTGTGTTTCTTGTTTAGGATCAGAAGTTCTAATCTGCCTTTAGTAATCTGAGGCTGAAAAGAATTAACACTTTGAATTCTCTTATGCATTGGAGATCTGTTTAGAACAGCTGTTCGTAATCAATTCGATGAAGAAAGGAACAGAGAAGATAAAGAGTGTGGCTGCCTTAGAGCCTTGTAAACAGAAATGATGACCACTACTAACAGGTAAAGGTCTTTGAGCTCATCTTTTTCATAGGAAAATCCATTAGATTATGACAAATGTGGGAAATAGCTGAATTTTTTTTCTAAAATTCTTCAGCAAGAAGTTCTTTTCCTGTGAAATTACACGAGAGATGTGCCTTAATTCTGCAAGGTAGAGGGATTCTGCTGCCACTTTTCTTTTTGAATAGACACCTCAGAGTTGTGATGATATTTCTGAACCGTAGATCCTCCCTGTCCCTCGTCCACATATGCAGATATCTTAATGCTCACGCATACATGCACACACAAATACCGTCAGTAAGGCTTGCAGTTTCTGTCTGAGATGTTTCCCTTCTTTCTCTTTTTCATCTGTCCTCTGTTTCTCCTCAGAGAGACTGCAGTATAACCATTACCAAAGATTTTCAAAACTTGTCTTGACAAGGCTCTGAGTAAACAGATGTCATATCAAAGTTAGCTCTGCTTTGACTGAGGAGTTA
This sequence comes from Penelope pileata, assembly GCA_013396635.1. Lineage (NCBI taxonomy): Eukaryota > Metazoa > Chordata > Aves > Galliformes > Cracidae > Penelope > Penelope pileata. Next base: position 51,158 of record WBMW01002999.1, on the reverse strand, counting down.
GACTTGATGACCTCCAGAGATCCCTTCCAACCTAAATTACGTTGTGATTCTTACCCCTGTCTGGGATGCGTTTCTTCTTGTATGAAATGACGTAGGTCACTTCAATGCATGGTTCTATACAATACAACAGGATTGCCTGCCAGATTTTAATTCATTTAGCAATAAGAAGGAATTTAAGTGTATTTTGCAGGTAGAAGTTAATTATACACAAAAGATATGAAACAACCTTTCATGAGCGGTCACGGAAGAAAGAATTCTTAACTGGTTTAAGGTGAAATGTATTTTGCCTTAGATGGGAAGTGGGCTTGACATGCAGCGGTAGGGATCAAACCTTCTCTACAAAGACGCTGAAAACTTTGCAACTGACGTTAATGGAAAGAGAATTAATCTGTAAGGAAGATTTTGTATGTCAAAATCTGTGCTGAAAATCTTGCTCAAGTTTTGTTTTGACCAGCTGCTCCTGATGCAATGCAGCACTGGCGGATGCTGCCATCTAGTGCCCACAGAGGAAAGCAGTGTGCGAGTTTTTCATGATTTTCATGGATGCTGAAGGAATAGTAATCCTTGCTCTTTGCCTCTATGAGGGCTTTCTTATTGTCTCGATTTTAACCTTGCAATCAACCGTACAGAAAGTTGCCATCTGTAAGGACAAAATCTTGCCAGAAATGAGTACAAGAGTGTGGGGTGCCTGCGGGAAACAGGACGGGATGAAAGAAGGGATAAACAAAGCTGCAGAGAGTAGTCAGGGAAAAAATATGCTGATTGCAGTTGCAGCTACCTTTATGCTCAAAGAGACAGAACAAATGCAGTGGAGTGGCCATGTGAACCAGAACAAATACAGCTAGCGATGGATGCAGAGAGTATTGTGACCTTGAGGGGAATTGCAAAGACACAAAGAAAAGATGAAAGAAAGGTGTTTGTGCACTCAGTGAAGGGTCTATGATTTAGCTGGTAGCCTAATAGTAGCTAAACAATGTAAATAACATTTTTCAATTAATGCTCTTTAATAAATAAATATGCATACATTGATAAGACTAAAACTAATCAAATAAAGACTGATCAATCAACTAGCCTCACATCTGCGAAATGACTGGATTCCTCAAAAATGTTAAAGATCTCAAATGCAGGAAAAAGCCATGCATGAGATACCATTCAAAAGAGATGTATAAGGGCCTCCCAGAGCATTCTACATATTAAAATAAACACATCATAACTCATTACACTTAATAACAGCACATAGGACAAAGGCTTTGAATTCTAATGGTGAAATACAGACATAGAGATAGGATTATTTTTCTCTTCCCCCCAAAAAACCTCAAAAGAGCATTGCAAACAAAAAGACGATGCGTTTGTATATGAATTCTCATTTGAAATCTAATTTAGGACTTCTACTCTTCCCTAAAATAGAATGTATCATTTAGATAAAGTAGTCTTTCAAAAATATCCAAATCTGTACAATCTCATAGCAATTTACTATTAAAAATTACAAGTGCTTTTTATTAGATGCATTTGCTCACAAAACTTAAGAACAATATTGATTTTTAATTGATTTTTTTCTTGTGTTGCAAAACAAAAACTAAACATTTATTTTTAGGTATTTAAACTAAAAATATGCTTCTCACTACCTTTTTTACTGAAACGAAAATCATGTGCAGATAAAGCAACACATGGTACCCTAAGCAGTTTAAGAATATTCAAAAATTTATTTCCCACTTCAGAAAGGCAGGAACATAGACACCATAAATAGGGATTTGTCTGAAGTGTAAATTATGTAACTCAAAGTTCTCAATCGATGGCCTTTTTCAGAATCTAATTATACAGTGCAAAAAAAGTGTCTTTGTCAATCATTTCATCAGATAGGACACCAAAATATCAGTTTGGGGTTATAAATGTAGAACATACTCCTGCAAATAACTGGAATATTATACTTCAATTTTGTCTTTTTGAAATAAAAGATTTGGGTTTACCACATTTAAATTGATTTTAAATGGGTAAAAAATGCATATACTATGACAGAATCTTAATTTAACATTATTAACGGTGAAATTAAAGAAATGAAGATTTCTTTCCTTAGATGTTTTAAGAGCTACTTTATTGCTGTTCTTTCTTCTCCACACATCCTGGGAATAGATCAAAAAAGGACTGTGTATTTGTTATAATGTATTGTCTATCTTTGTTGTTCTAGAAATGGGTCACAATTGTTTTAAACCTTTCCCTTTAAAGCAGTTTTCATTTACACAACTGAGGTCTCAATAGGAGCTATGAAATCACAAAATAATAAGCTTTCTTGAATCAGGACTTTAAGAGCCAAATGGATAGTTGGCTCTCACTAGAAAAAGCCAGTGGTTCTGTGTAATAATGAAAAAGTTAATGACAGCTTTGCATATGGAAAGCTGTTACAAGAAAAGACTCAGCCATACTTTTCCTTCTTGAACAAATGAGAGACTCTTTCTATTAAGATCTTTTTACCACTGATCAGATAAATAACATGTAAAACCCATTGCGAAAAAAGTTTGCAAAATAACATACATTAAAGTTTCTTCTTTGTGTGTGAGACATTGTATATAGAGACAGTTTGGGTTTCCAAGACCAAATGAGATTTGCAATTGTGTTACTGTTCTTCCCTTTAACCCTTTTCATTCTTTATGTAGAGAAGATAACCTTATCTGTGAAGTTGAGAGCAAACCAAAACAATAAGGGAATAAACATGACGAATAATTTTGAGAACCCCCTGAATGCCAAGCAATGTCTAGGTGAGGAAAATTTAATTCATATGAAAAGCGTTCCAAATACCTTTGCATTTTTTTTTTTTTTACCAGTAATAAACAATTTCCTATCTGCAGTCCCAGCATTAGTGAAGCTAGTTTTCCATTACACGATAGCAATCACTTCTTAAAAGGTAGCAAGAAGTGATTCTGCCGCTAATAACAATTAGCATGTAGAAATGATGGTCTGAAACATAAATATCTTTAGCTTTCCATGTTGAACAATATTGTCTTAAGTCTTTCCAATGAGTTTGTATTTAGCGGAGTTTTAACAGACATGATGAAAAGACCTGAACAAATTGCTCATAATCTGTGCTAGATCAATTAAATAGTAAGACATATTCACAGTGATGACATTAGCTATAAAGCACTCATTTTAGCTGGGAATGTGATTCTCTATTACAAAGCAAAAATAAAGAAGGAGAATAAAAATGAAGATGCTTCTGTAGTTTTAAAAATTGGCAAGTACTACTCAACAGAAGTGAGTAAAGGTGCCAAAATCTGCCTGGAGCTAGAATCCCATGCAGCTGTATTTCTCCTCNCCAGTTGAATGTTTCTGTGTCTATTCCCATTGATTGCCATTCTATGGACTGCTGAAGGCGCTGGGCAAAACAAGGTGAATAAAGCTTCAAAACTTATCCTCCTCAGAGAGACACTCTCTCTAGACCCAATACTGATGCCATTGAATTGGCATTTGCAATTTTGCCACAGTATTAAGAACGGTTGTTTTACTCTCCATTTTGAGCGTTTGTTTAGCTCAGACAGAGTGTAGACAGTCTCCTGGTTCCTGATCCCAGGTTATAGAATTCACTGAAAGTTCTCCCTTTTAGGGGAGTTATGTGTTTCTCCTTAGATCTTTATATAGACTGCTAGAAGAGTGTAAGCAGTCTAGCCTGGAAGATGACTGCCAGAGAACTTCTCCCACCTCCAAGGTAATGCCTAAGATGTTGTTGCTCTAACTCTTTTGAAGCTAGGTAACTGCATTTCTCCTTTCTGTCATGCCTCATTTCTTCTGAAAGAATTGTCAACATGACACTGTGCAGTCTCATCTGACTTAATGTTCCTTTCAAAGACATAAAGGAAATATTGAGCAAATCTTAGAATAATATATTTGTTTTGCTTTTCTTTTTTTCCTGTGTGTCATAGATGAAGCCAACAATATTTTTTGACCATCATTTCACAACAGTTATTTGCTAGTGACAGCAGAATAGATCATGTTGTTTGTTTTTTCATGCTTGGTTTCTTGATTCATTTTGAATCTATCTGAAAAGACCTCTGTTGAAAGCACAGTCCTCAGTGTTATTGGCTTTAGTCTTAGTAGACAGCAGATACTGAATATTTCAGACTAAGTCAGTGTGATTTTTCAGAACAATTTTTCAGCCTGCATTTGCATTGTTTTCTATCCTTTTTCAGAAATCATCTTGCTAGCAGGAGTATAATGAAAGAACATATTATATATATCAATTTCAAAAAGCATACAGACTTTTAAAGCACACTTACATGTATGTATTGACAGCAGAGTCAAATTTATGTCTTCTGTCTGCTGTATGTCTCACTGTTTGGGAATTTCCTGGCACTACTTGAATTTTAGCAGTTGTCCTCATCCATAAAGAGCATCAAAAGACATCTCTAACCAAGGAATTTAAATGCACAATTTTTTCAACTAAGTGTTTGTGAATGAGTTACAGATCAAGAATAATTCACAGACCTTACTCCCCAGATAATGATAAATTCTAGAAAATTGCAGTCAAATCACATATAATTCCTGAAGGGAAAAAGAACCAAAACAAATCAGTAAACAAATTTGTTATGATTGCTTTCTCCTCTGAACACATCTGAAATTTGTTATTGAATGTTATTATGCAACATTGATATACATCTACAGAAAAGACTGTATCCAGTATTTCCGCTCTACAACTACCTGAAAGGAGGTTGTGGTGAGGTGGGAATTGGCCTCTTCTTCCAGGTAGCTAGCAATAGGACTAGAGGTAATGGCCACAAGTTACGCCAGGGGAGGTTCAGGTAAGATATTAGGAAAAAATTCTCTAAGAGTGTGCCCAGGTACTAGAACAGGCTTCCCAGCCAGGTAGTGGAATCACTGTCCCTGGTGGTGTTCAGGATACGACTGGATGTGGAACTAGGGGACATGATCTAGTGTATAATCTTGGTGGTAGGTGGACGATTAGACTAGACGATCTTGGAGGTCTTTTTCAACCTTGATGATTCTTTGATTTGAAAGACATCATTGATAACAGCTGCATTTAAAACCCACATTAATTGCTGGAGAATTTAATATAGCACAGAAAACCGTGGTCCTAAGGATAGATAATTACTTAATTTCTGAGTTTCTTAAAGAAGTGATCTAGTCTACATGTTGCAAAGTTCAGGACCTAGCACACTGTCTTATAACTCCTTGTAGGACAGAACTTTTCAGAAGATTCAGTTTACTAATTAGATAAAGATATATAACACGTCCCTAGCATTGTTTCTAAATAAAATGCCTTTCAAGTCTTACAGACCAATCAATTTCAAACAACAGCACAGAGCCAAATTAAGACGCCTTTTCTCTCCAGAAATTCCCAGTGGAGAGAAGATACCCTTTGAATTCCATGGTCATCTCACAGACCTTTTTGTAGTAAGGCATTTTTCACACAACATGTCTGACTTTTTGGAAAAAATTCAAAAAGAGGCTTATGCTTCGAAGAGCAGGAAAGCTGACTTAAGCTTTAGAATAAATACCAAAATCTCTCACCTTTCCATTTTTGTCATATGTTATAATCCTTACAAGAGTGGTCTCTGCAATAATAGGAAATAGTCTTAAGATCACCTTGACAGAATAACAAAGGCATTATGCATAAATGTTGGTTAGAGGACAATTAAGGGGGTTTTAAGCTTCAGAAGTGATAAATGCTCATTTACATTAAAATGTACATTAATTTCCAGTGGGAATGTTTCATGACACATAGAAGTTCTGTTTCTGAGGACTGATTTATTCTCTTGTATATATGAAGTAAAAAGCTCCTTCTGAGTACTACCAGGGCAAGGACAGAGAGTTCTTACAAAAGAAAAAAATATATATTTTTAAATGTTATTTATATTAGAATATTTAGAGAAAAAACAGTACTTCATGGGTGCATAGCTCTAAACAGATGTATCCTCCTTCCAAATTCTGCCTTCCCAGAGAAATAGCAAGTGACAATTTTCTGACTGCAGTACCAGGGAGATATTTCATAGTGATGCCATAGTTCAGCTATAGGTGCAATGGCTTATATGCTGTGAGTAACTTCTAGCCTTTTCCCTTCTATTAATTGAATATGTTAGATCTCCACATTAAAACACTAAAACTTTAACATAGGTTTATACTTTCTTAAGACAATGTATTATTTATTTTAAAGGAAACATTTGAAAGCAATTCACATTAGGAAATTCTTTCCTGGAAACAAACTCTTAAATATCAGTTACACAAACTCACTTGAACTCATCTTATTCCCATGCTAATTTCAATAACACTTTTCATACATGTCGCTGATTCAAAAGAAACTGCTGCTTTTGCATAGCATAACTAAATATAACTCAAGATATTGTGCAAACAGACATGGCTACCTGAACATCTTAGCTTTGGAATTGTGCTGCCTTGAAGCTGATGTGCTTCAAAATCTGAGAAATTCATGACTCTTGTGAGAAATCAAGAGTACTCTTCCCAGCCTGATTTATGCTTGCCTTTGCCTTCGTCTATGAGTAAAAAAATGCAGATAATTTAGCCAGTGGAGAACTGAGTAGGTTTGAGGAATAAACTTAATTAAATGTAACTTTTTCACTATTTGTGTGATTAGTTACATTTATGAAAATTTTTATATAACAATATTTAGAATTTTACCCTGATCATAGTAGGTATTATTTCCCATAACTTCTGAGATGCAGGCAGTAAGTATTATTAAAGAAACAATATCCTTCCTCATTATTATTATTTCTAACGTAAGAATGCTTCCAATAGGTTTTCAAACACATGGTACGTTGATTTTTCTGTACAACAGAAAAACGAGCAGAGGAATGACAGAACAGCTGCTCCTTTATTCCTGCTTATTATTACTCTCACATTACTCATTTAACAATTATACTCGTATTTTCTAGTGTTTTTTAGTAATGAATCTCTTTTATTTTTCCTTTTTCCTTTAGGTCGTTGTCTGCAGTTATATAAGAAACACATTTTCGCTGTTTCCTTTTGATAAGTAACGTCTCACTAAAATACCACAAAGAGGTGCTCTAAACCCACAGTAGCTACTGAGAAGAACTCTGTCAAGAGCAGATGATTGCTGTAAACTTGCCTCAAGGTAGGGTTGGTTTTTTTTTGCTTTTTTTTTTTTTTTAAATATATCTCATGGCAGTCGTTGTGGTAAAACTTGTGTCCAGCAGTCAGAGCTTGAAATAATGAGATTCATAGCTTTTACCGCATTAACAAGTCAGGTGAGATTTATCCCATGGAATAGATTCAGGCAGGATATTCAGCTACCCATCACCTCATTTTTCATAAATAATCTATTCAATTGGATAGAATGTCATTTTCCCTGCAGTAATAACTATGTAACAAGTGTATTGTTTGGCACTATTTTACAGACGTTTCTGTGCTGACGACTGTGGTGTGTGTGTTTAAAAGACCATCTTTGTGAAATACTGTTTTGACTGCAGCTGGTTTATTTGCACAAGTAAAGATGAGCATATGTGCAAGTCTTCACACAATCAGGGATGCAGAAATAAATTTCCCCTGAGATCTAATTTCTGTCTTTTTTAAATCTGATTGAAATTAGTTTTGTAATCCCAGATTAGTTTCAACAATTTGTTTGAATCCCAACACTGTTCTGATTGTCAGAGAAGTGTATCTGAATACAATGTTATTCCTCATCTGCATTTATTTATACTAAAACAAATGGCATGAAAGTTGACTGCAGTCTCTGGAAGTATATGACTTTGGCTTATTCACCTGCTTTAATGGCATCATCTGAGGAGTCTCCATGTACATTTACAATAACATGGAGGTTAGGTGGAGCAAAAGCTGCAATTCTGATTCTGCTTTAAAACAGTATCTATGCAAACCAGTGAAGATGGATTTTTTCCATTTTGAATTTGGGTAAGTCTGGATTTGAATCCAGGTGGAAGTTTATAATTCAAGTTTATTTGGAAATTTTATTTGAACAGCATGATTTTTAGTCTTGTTTCTTATTATAGTTTAGAAAGCAATGTGCATAATAAAGTGTATGTGACCTTATTATCTGTTTATTTTGTCTTATATGGGTTAAAAATTTTTTCTTATTAGATTCATAATAGTTCTCTCTAAAAACCTCTTTACTTATAAAGAGAGATCTTTCTTTTTCAAGATACCAGAATTTGAGCTTTGAAATTCAGGTCTGTATTTGTATTCCAATGTGAAAATCTTGAGATGTTTTGGAGCACTTACATTTGAAAGATTTCTGAGGTGATTTGCATTTTGGTTCCATACAGTGTAAAGAATCAATTCTGTAATCAATATTTATAAATGCTTAAGAAAGGAACAAAGAACTTCCAAAATTGTGTTCCTGCCAATGTCATCTATGTGTAATAAACCAAGCAGGTTTGATTTCACTCTAGCAGGCTCTAACCACCTATAGTTTGAATATAGTTTGTGCTTGCTGAGGTCTGTGTGGTGCTATAGTTGTTTTTAGAGCTATATAGCATTGGATCACACACTTTTGTATAGAACTGCTAGATTAGTGGGTAATACAATTTGAATTCCTATTCTAAAATACACAGTTACATCTGTATACAAATGCTAATTGCAGGATAGATGAGGCATAATTACTTAGAGACAAGAAAGGTAACATTAGTGATATCCAAGCAAATTTTACAACTAAAATGAAAGAAAATAAACATTAAACATAGGTATAGTTTTCAGACTGTACATAGGCCTCATATATGTGATCACACTTTGTTAGCATTTTAGCCTCATCAAGTCTCTTTTTAAGTCCTTATTAAATATTTTCTTCCCTTAGATTTTATGTATAGATGCTCACTAACTGGTGGTTCTTTAAAAGCCATGGTGAGTACTCTCTGACTATAGAAAGCTTAGACTGCTATCAGAAGTACTGCATTGCCTGAAGCTGCATTAAGCAGAGCCTCATCAGCATTCAGCACCAGTGCCTTAGTATAAAGCCTAGAAGTGGGAAAAACACCAACTGAAACATAAGAAGAGAAGATGAAAAGAGGCCAGTGAGCAGAAAGAAAAGCTCCTTATGTCTATCCTGAAGCTTCTTTTTCTGATGGATCCCCCTCCCAAGCAATGTTGCAAGTGGGTAGGTGATGTGTTCTGAAAATAGATCAGCAATGTCACTTTTAAAATTGATCCTTTTTGGCATTCAGGTTTTAAAGCCAGTCAGCTGGTAGCCAGGCGTTACCCAAGGCTGCATTATAGAAAAAGAGTATATGTTAGATCATCTAGCAGCAATTATAGTAAAACAGCTCTGGCTCCAGCCATAATCACTGTTACCATTGCTTCCTGCAGTTAACTCTGCCGCTATCATATTGGCTTCCTTTTTAACTTCTGGGCATCAGACTTATTTGGCTGGAATTATTTTGCTGGGTTGAGGTTTGTCCATAACTTCTCCAAAAACTGAGTTAGCTCTCCAACAGTTCTGAAATGTTCAGAGATCTTAGGGAAAAATTGTAAGGATATATATCAGATTTTATTTTGAAAGGTATTGCAAAATACATTAAATAAATCTTGAGATATCCATTGTTGCATCTGTTCTAGTCACAAATGTAATATTTTTCTTCTTTGCTTTTTTTTTTCCTTTCCCATAATAATAATTGCAGCAAGTTGTAAATGCAATGAAACTCCCTGCCTATCGATGATGGAGAGAACACAGGAATTGATTTATGGTATTATTACACTGTACAAAGCTCAGGTGCAGTCATAAAGCCTTGCTCGCTTCAGAAGTCTCTAGAAAGAAAGGAAGGAAGAAAGGAAAAAAAAAGGAATGGAAGAAAAAAAGAAAGAAATCAAAAGGAAAAGGAAAAGAAAACGGAGAGGAAGAAAAATAGAACTTTCTCTTCTTACATGTAAAATATATGGGAAATATTATCTACACATACTTTAATGGAACATTCAGTTTTTTTGCACTTTGAATAATAGTTGCTTATTGAATTAACTACCTAAGATGTAACAGTTACTGACAGTTATTTTCAATAACCTTTCTAATTCTATGTATGGTGAGTATTTAAGTTTTGTGTGGCCATGAATTATTTTTAATCTCGCACTTCTTTCACCAAATCTTCCCTAATGGTTTCTTTAAAGGCTTCAAAAGCTACTGAGCAGATCTACTGGCTTGGGAGGAATGTGTGGGGGCATTCACCAAAGCATAGATTAGATTGTTACAAGGTGAATGGATTACATGCAGAGGTTGCGTGGTGGTGTCAAGGCTTGCAGCAGCAGTGAAGTGAGACTAGGGAAGGCTAAAAAAACAGAGATTTTTTAAGAAAAATGGAATAATGGGATGACAATATCTATATAAAATGGAAAAAAAAGCTGAGAAGTCATCTAGACCTTTTCCTCTCTAGTTTCTCTACTTCAGGCTGAACTACTGTGTTGGTTTCATATCTATGAAGCCATTTCTTTGCTTTTGATGGCTGAGTGATGAGGGCTGAGTTTCTTTGCTTCTACTCATTTCATTCTACCAAGGTCTGACATCTTGTAAAAGGCAGGGAACAACATCATTGATCCAAACAAATTGCCTTTCATATCTTTAAGAAAAGCAGATTAGAATTCTCTGGTTTCTCATTTGTCAACAAGTGTAAAATTCTCAAGGAAACTGGAGGTCAATTCCTCATTAGGGAGCGTTGCCTACAGTAAAAAAAAAAAACCAAAAATTTAAAAAAGGGTTAAAATATTGCATTAATTTTGTTCTATTAGTTCAATGGGGTCTTCAAGGGGTTGATTCAGCTCTAGCAGCAGTGATAAAACCTTACTGTAAGGGAAAGGTCAATCTGAGAACAAGGCTTATTCTGGAGTATAGTATTCTCATACAAATATTGAATATCGTATTTCCCATTCATCCCTGAAATTTCACTATTAAAAAGTAATTTTTAGTTTTGACCAAGACTCAGGCCATTTGAACTTTCACAAGTGAAAAAACCACAGACATCCTGCTGTCAAAGTTTCAGCTAAAATTATCTTCCTTCTCTTTTCCCTTGTAGTAATTGTCTTTCTTATCTGTATCAGAACCTAGGATCTACTTTAGAATAAGCAATTTTCATTACTATGAGGGCTGCTCTGAAAGTAATGCCTCCTATTTTATTATGTTGGTCCATGATGTCAGAGACAGATGTTGATGGTACGGCAGTAGAGGTTGAACCTTCCCAACAATATTCTGTTACATTTTGTTGCAGTGTGACATGTAGCAGCAGAAAGACACTGACAAAACGGCATCTGACATGGAAGTGTGCATGAAGCAAAGGTGTGGAACTGAATTCCCCTTGACATTCATCGATGCTTGCTGAATGTTTATGGAGACAGAACATTGGATATTAGCACAATGATGGAGTGGCTGGTGCATTTCAGCAGTGGCAACAGCAACATGAAAGGCAAGCCACATTCTAGATGGCCATGCACAGCTGGAACACCACAAAATGAAGAGTGTCTTGATCATTCATGGGAATCAGCAGATTAAGACCAGGGAACTGTGTATGGAAATGAATATCAGCTTCAATGAGTTGGAAATGATGGTGGCAGCATTGGAATGTCACAAAGTTTGTGCCAGGTGGGTCCCATGAATGCTCACAAAGGGACAGAAAGGACACCGTATGCAAGTTTGTCAGGACCTATTTGAACCAATGTGATGCTGAAGGTGACACTTTCCTGGATCACATCATTACTGGTAATGAGACATTGTGCTACCACAGTGAGCTGGAGTCAAAATGGCAGTCCATAGAGTGGCAATGTGAATTCCCCATCAAAGAAAAAGTTCAAGACGCAGCCCTCAGTGGGTAAAGTGACAAGCACTGCTTTTTGGGATAGGAAAGGGGTAATCCTTCTGGATTTCCTGGAACCAAAACAAACTATCAACTCCGACCACTACAATGTGATGCTGACTAAGCTAAAGGCTTGAACTTCCAGAGCCAGACCAGAGAAGAAGACAACCTTTCTCTTGTATCACAATAATGCCAGGTCCCATACCAGTTTGAAGACATTGCTAATCTTGGCTGGACTGTCCTACCACACCCACCGTATAATTTGGATTTGACAGCTTCTGACTTCCATCTGTTCAGGATGATGAAAATGGACTGCATAGGCAATATTTTCCTAGTAATGACACCATCATAGCAACTGTGAAACAGTAGGTCACCTTGTTCAACTCTAGCAAAAATGCATAGGTAATAGTGGTGTTTATGTTGAAAAATAGCGTTTTGTCAATGAGAATTTGCTCTATCAGTGTTATTGTGCTGTCTACATCCATTGTAATTTCCATGGAAATAAATAGGAGGCACTACTTTCAGAACAATCAATGTAAAAGGAAAGTTCATCCTGATTTGTACTCAGTTTATCTCAGTAATATTGTGTTGGGAGTGAGATTGAAGATTACACAAACTGAAGTGTTCTCTAAAGCAGGATTAAAGCATATTTAGGCAAATATATATAAATCTCAGTTTACTCTCAACCATACAAAAGATAAACAGGCAATGATTATCTTTGAAAAGTGAATGCCTTTGAAAAGTTCCGTGCTCCATGTACCACGTTTTATTATTTTTTAATGGAAGCATTATTTTCTCAGATACTGAAGATTCATTCACATAATTTTTAAATCAAGCAAAGTTTAAGTATGAAAGAAGCAACTGACTGGCAGTATCTCAATGCCTCAGGTTGCTTTTATTTAATATTTCAACACTTAACTTATTTATTGTTGTGTATTAACACCAGCAGGAAGTCAAACCTGGCAGAGTCATTTGCTCACGCACCCCATTGGATGGGGGATAGAGTTGGAAGGGTATAAGCAAAAAAATTCATGGGTTTACATAAAGACAGATTAACAAGTAAAACAACAGGTGTGCACACAAAGCAAAGTAAGGAATTCACTCACCACTTCCCATCAGGAGGCAAGTGTTCAACCACATCCAGGAAAGCAGGACTCCATCACATGTAACGGTTTCTTGGGAAGGCAAGCGTGATGTCTACATGTGTCTCTATTACGTGGCAAGGACTCTGAATAATTTTGCATCATTTTGCATTATCAGCACTGTTTTGGTCACTAATCTAAAATGTAGCACCATACCAGCTGCTATAAAGTTGACTCCCTCCCGGCAAAAAATTATTATGCATATTTTCCTTTTTATTCTCTTTATATAAACTTCTAGATAAAAATATTTTTCATTAGTTGTAACTATGTACGGAACAAAAAAGAACAGGACTAAGAACTGTAAATTCGAAAAGCTTCAGAGCTGACATACTGAGTTTAGTTTTAATAGCTGATTATTTAAACATGACTGGTGTGATCTGGAATCTTGTATGCATGGGACAACTACAGATGTGAAGTGTCTGCTATTCTGTCAAAATCTATGAGACACTGATGCAGGAATGAAATTGCAGTAGTGGAGCCACGTATGATGAAAGCTGTTCAAGTTAAAAGCTGGTAACAATGAAATCTAAACTAGTATTTTATTCACAGATAAATTGCATTTTTCTCACTGATAACAGTGATACTTCGATCAGCTATAATATCCTTCCTTATGAGATTATTCCTGGATTGGTTGAATGATACAAGATGATTGTTTCCGTAAGACAACAAAGCACTGTTTTTTAACACTATTACATTAATCTATTTATTTCTACTCAACAAAGATCCCATTAGAGAAAACTATTAAATTTACATGTAATATTTCATACCACATAAATGAATCCTAGCAGTAGGACACTTTCTTAGGAGCAATGTTTTTCTACTACAATTCTTTGAATTCTTCAGAAATACAGTTAAACAGAGTAATCCTTTCTGGATCTATCATCCAGAAATGATGATAAGTTGAGGAAATTTTAGAGATCAGTCCTCCATGATAAAGCCATATTCCAGCATGAAAAATGGTCCTGGAAAGGGACTTCACAGGCCAATAAAATCCAAGTTTCTACATGAACTTTCTGTTCTGATTCTTTATTTATTTTTTTTACGTTTAGCTGTATTGCACTTTAGTGTCTTCCATAAATGTATCAAACAATAGAACTAATATGTTGCTAAAAATAAAATTCTCTCTACCATCCATTCTATAATACCATAGATATGATTGAATATCTCTTTGAAAACAATGATTTTCATTTTTATGTATGAATTAGCAACTTCACCTGCTTCAAGTTGGAGTCCTAAGTGAAGAAGGAAATCAGTTAGCTGTGTGTCAGCTGCTAGGACATTATGCACTATTTCAGCATTCAGCATAAAATGTGGTCTATTTGAACTTAATATGTGCTGGAGTGAGACAATAAAGCAAACTAGCAAGGGAACCAGTTTTTGAATGCTACAAAATATTTTAATGATTTTAATCACTTCTGAAATAAAACCCACCTTTTTTCAATTAAGGTTAATGAATGGATAAAGCAAGATGAGGGGAAAGAGAAAGAATTTAAGATCCTGTATTTTCTAGTCCTATCTGATTTTGCCTAAATAAGCTGCTGATCATTTCTGTGACATAGTAGTTTAGCCTGAGAAACTGATCTTGGCTTTGAATGTATAAGCACACTGCACTGCGTATCTTATGCATACGAATTCAAATGCAGTAGCAGAATAAAAAAGGCAAGTGGCAATGCAGACTCATGCATCAGAGGACTAGACTGAACTCTCACTATAACTCAAGTGTACTCATTTTTAAATAGTAATTTAGATCACTTCTGTGTGATAAGATGAACCGTCAGGTCGAAATAACAACTGGGATAATATAAATGAAGAAATAACAGGAGTGTGATGATACAAGCCGTCATAATGTGCTAAAATCAAAAGCTCAGAATAATAAATTCTGTTTAAATTTGAATATGCCTTCCGTTGAGATATTGAAAACCTGCTGAAATGGACTGCGGACAGGAAATATCTTTATTCATGCTGTGAATAATAGATGTTTTTAATTTCTTTTTATTTCTTTCTATGTTGGTATATCTAGTGAAATTGGACCACATAGAATCTACTGTTCCTTGCCTGAGATTGAACCCTATTTTTGATAAAGTGCACAGAACCCGGGATCTTATCTATTGAGGATTTAAACTGATATATTCTGGTGTGAATCATAGAATTATTAAGGTTGGAAAAAACCTCCAAGATCACCTAGTCCAACCATCCACGTACCACCAATATTGCCCACTAAATCATGTACCTAAGTGTCACATCTACACGTTTCTTGAACACCTCCAGGGATGGTGACTTGACCACCTCCCTGGGCAGCTTGTTCCAGTGCCTACCCACTGTGTCGGAGAAGTTGTTTTTCCTAATATCCAACCTGAACTTCCCCTGGTGCAAGCTATGAAGCGTGCTGAGAGAACAAATACAGAGAGTGAGCAGTGTAGCACCAAAACAAAGGGATATCATATCTACAATGAACATTTCTCTATTTGTTTTCAGCTTTTCCTCTGGAGCAGTCCCAGCCAAATGTTTTAAATATATCTGGGCTACATGGTAACTGCAGAATGGAGACCCTGGACTTCAAAAATCACAGGGCTAGTTTCTTTCCAAGCTAGAAATTTGAAGGCTTTTTGCAAGCTTTGAGGATTACTTTTTGCATGTTGTAAGATACTGGAAAAGAATGTGTGGATATCTCTCAACACTGACGGTGAGAAGGAGGATGCAGGTGGAATTTGCCATCTTGCCATCTTAGCAAATGGTCATCTAGTCCAACCACCCACCTGCCACCAAGGTTACCCACTAAATCATGGCCCCCAGTTCCACATCCAGGTGTACCTTGAATACCTCCAGGGCCAGTGGCTAAACTGCCTCCTTGGGAAGCTTGTTGCAGTACTTGACCACTCTTTTGAAGAAGAAGTTTTTCCTAATATCCAACCTGAACCTCCCCTGGCGCAACTTGATGCCATTCCCTCTAGTCCTATCGCTAGCTACCCAGGAGAAGAGGCCAACCCCCACCTCACTACAACCTCCATTCAGGTAGTTGTAGAGAGCAATAAGGTTTCCCTTGAGCCTCCTCTTCTCCAGACTAAACAATCCCAGCTCCCTCAGCCTCTCCTCATAAGACTAGTGCTCCAGATCCCTCGCCAGCTTCATTGTCCTTCTTTGGACATGCTCCAGGGCCCCAATGTCTTTCTTGTGAGGGACCCAAAACTGAACATGGTACTCGAGGTGCAGACTCACCAGAGCTGAGTACAGGGGAACGATCACCTCCCTGCTCCTGCTGGCCACACTATTTTGGAGGCAGGCCAGGATACCATTGGCCTTCTTGGCCACCTGAGCAGTGCCAGCTCACGTTCAGCTGGGCATCAACCAACACCCCAAGGTCCTTTTCCTCAGCACAGTGTTCCAGCCATTCTGCCCCAAGCCTATAGCATTGCATGGGGTTGTTGTGACCAAAGTGCAGGACCCAGCACTTGGTCTTGTTGAATCTCATTCTGTTGGCCTCAGCACAGCAATCCAGCCTGTCTAGATCTCTCTGTAGGGCCTTCCTTCCCTCAGGCGGATCAACACTTCCTCCCAACTTGGTGTCATCTGCAAACTTACCGAGGGTGCACTCAATCCTCTCATCCAGCTCATCAATAAAGATATTAAACAGGGTGGGCCCCAACGCCAGCCCCTGGGGAACACCACTCGTGACCGGATGCCAGCTGGATTTCACTCCATTCACCACTACTCTCTGGGCCCAGCCCTCTAGCCAGCTTTTCACCCAGCAAAGTGTGAACTTGTCCACACCATGGGCTGCCAGCTTCCCCAGGAGAATACTGTGGGAGACAGCATCAAAGGCTTTGACAGCCTTTGACATATATACCTCAGCATTCAGGTTCTGCCATTAGCAAAAGGACAAAAGGAGCCTGATGACTTTCTGGTAGCCTGCTGCCTACAATGTGGAAACAGGATAGGAAAAATAATCAGAATATTCCATGTAACCTCCATTTCAGTAGAAGATAAAATATCATAGCTGCCTTCTACTTTGTCACTTGGTAAGGTAAGCGTGTTTGATATTAAAATATGATATATATAGCAGATTAACTATGTATCTGCACTTCATGAAGAGAGAAAAGGTCTTGAATGATAGGGTGTAAAAATTAAAACTGCAGTCTAGGAAAATTTCAGAAGTCAATTAAGGATTTGCTTTAAACTGCATGCTTGGGTTCTTTTTGTTTCAGTGAAGTCTTCTTGACTTAAGGCCCTCCCGTTCCTTTCTCTTTTCCTGCCCTGTCTTTCCCTTCCCATTATTTCTCATTCTCACATGTTCTTTCTGTTAATGAGTGTATTGGGGAATGTCAGTGTAAGAGACTGTTTTGGAACATTTTGTCTCAAAGTTTGCTGTGAGAACTCTCTTGTCTCAAAGTTTGCCCACCTGCCTAAGGCTTGCAGACCAGGGACAATGAGAGACAAGCAGCCGCTAAGCGGCCATCGAGCAGCCTTTCAGCCTGGCACCTTGAGGGAGGCAACCACCGAACGGAACGGGCAAGCCCGGGCTTGCACCGTCCATGCCTGTTCGTGTGATACGTGACATACCTGGGTGCCCAGGAACGTCATGCTGGCCCAAAAGGAGGATAAAAAGACCTCCTCCAACGGAGGATCTGCCTACGAGCTGCCTGCTTGCTGCCTACCTGCTGCTGTCTGACGGATGCCTGGCTGGACCTGCTTGATACCTGCTGATGCTTGAGACATGAGGTCCTGCTGCCCTGCTACCTGATGCCTGCTTGTTGCTCCTGCTTCCTGCCTGATGGCCTGATGCCTGACGGTGCCTGATGTCTGCTGCCTGAAGCCTGCTCCTGCTTGCTGCTTGAGACCTGACGGCCTGATGCCTGCTTGCTGCTTCTCCCCCTGCGCTCTCGCTCCCTCGCTCCCACATGGTCCTGAAGATATTCCTGGTCTGATAGAACGGCGTGGGATCCATGGTGGTGACTGTCCCCGCTTTCTATATGTAACCCTTGCTCTTATTTCCTATCTTTTACTATCGCCTGCCTCCCCATCCCTGTCTCCATCACTGACCAGAATTCCTATTAAACTGGTCGGACAACATTTGACCTCATTTGCGTCTTAATCTCACTCCGGCTATGTTACAGAATCTCCCCTCACTCCGATAATCAGAGTGGGACAGTCAGAGAGTAGATTTTCAGGAAGCCCCAGAACTATTTAAATCTGCGCAGAAGTGGTGTCAATCTGAACAATTTACATTAAGAATTTGCCTCTGCTAAATAAAGAGATCCAGAGGAGAAACTTCTGAATTGATACTGAATGACTGCCCCTAACTGCCAGGAACAGCATAATTACAGTGTGGTGAAGATTCCAATGAGCTGTTCTGCTTTCCAGAAGAGTCAACAAACTGCTGTGGATTGTACAACAAATAAAATGCTGCAACACTTGAGCTGGCATATTTTCACTGACACTGGTAACTAGCTCTGTACTGCATTGCAGTATGGAACGTAGACTTTAACTTGAAATAAGATTAAAGAGGTTACAAGCTAGATGACAGCTCTCTTCATTTCCCTGTTTGCAGTGATTAGTGCTATCTGTATTATGCAAAACGGTTTGCATAGGAACTACCCTGTCTCAATTTAAGTCAACTAGGTGTTTACCTTTGCTGGAAAAAATATAGTATGATGACACAACATTCATTATCATACTCAAACAGTAGAGAAATCAGAAGTCTGACCTTTCATGCTCTTCATGCCAAATTACTCTGTCGTTTGTTATTGCATGTTCCATGGTGTTCATTTTGTGTGGTTTTCACTTTATCAAGGCAAATCCTAAGGCAAAGATTATAGAAACAACTCTACAGAGCTTTCCTCTGTCTTTTATTCTAGAGTAGTTGAAAGGGAAATGCTAGGTCATGCCCTGAATCTGTGATTGAGCACCTAGAGTAAGGGCTGTGACTGGCCTGGGGAGCACAGGCAAATTGTTTGCACCTGTGTTCCCCACATGACCTGGAAGGGGTGGGCCCAGAGCAAGTCTCTGTCTCCCTCAGAGATCAGCTACTCTTTGGAGGAGCATCATCTCAGTGGGAGATTGCTGTTCATCGATAGCATAAGGTAGAACTTCCGTGAAATTTCTGTTTATGTCTATTATTAAATCCTCAGATACTTTGTCTGTGATTGCCAAAAATCTGTCCAAAGTAATTTCACTGTGTCATTCAATAAACAGTTGTATGCTGCTGAGCTGAAATTCCCTCTGATGCCATAAATAATCAGTAATCTGAAGAAAAAAAAAAAAAAGAACAAGTTTAGGGAGTAATGTACTTATTTGTATAGACTAGAATACTTCAACAAATCCCAACTGTAGGGAAATTTCCTCTTTTTTTCTACAGGAAGATACTAAAGAATCAATTTATTTAAGTGAAGTTTGCTGACATCTCCTTTTATACTCAAAATCCTGAGTTCTTTCCCCATCGAGTATAACAAAATTCAGTATTCAATATGCTTTTAAGTTCTAGATTTTTTCCAAAGGAATAAAGTGTTTTAAAAACAAAACAAACAAAACTGTTTAAATATGTAAAATACATTAATAAAAACTCATTTTGCCCATCACTCCAATTTAAGGTAAAACAATGCTGCCATATGTTGCCTCTGTCTTTAATTAATTTCCGCTTAATTTGGTGTTTCATTAGATGTGGTTCTAAACTACTTGCGTTAATATTAACGCAACTTTCACCTCTTAATTTGGAGAATTGTCTAATGCTGTGTTTCAAATACAAAATTTTTAATATGGATGGTCAAAATTCAAAATGTTAGAGAAGAATAAAAAATTGTTCTTACAGATGCCAAAAATTTTGAGTAATGTTAATGTATTGTTATTGATATTAATCTATATCATGCTGTTCACGTGAACCTCAGATGGGGCATTCAGGCCTTCAGGATTTATTAATTATCTTTAAGATTCATATAATTGTGTGATTTTTATTGTTCTGTACAACCTCTCATGAAGCCTCCCTTCATGACTTTACAATCTAACTGGTTAGATCCCCAAAGCATTTTTCAATAATAAGATTGTAGGGATACTTCTTTTACACTGATACTGTATTTAAGAAATAGATTTTTCAACACAAAAGAAGTTAAATCATCAAAGAAAATCAGCAGTGTTCAAGCTCAAATCTGTCTGTTGTTGATGAACATTGCTTTTGTTGAACCTCATCAAGTTCCTCTCTGCCCAACTCTCCAGCCTGTCCAGGTCTTGCTGAATGGCAGCACAGCCTTCTGGCGTGTCAGCCACTTCTCCCAGCTTTGTGTCATCAGCAAACTTGCTGAGGGTGGACACTATCCCCTCATCAAGGTCGTTGATGAAGATATTGAACAAGACCGGACCCAGCACCGACCCCTGGGGAACACCGCTAGTTACAGGCCTCCAGCTGGACTCTGTGCCACTGATCACTACCCTCTGAGCTCGGCCAGTCAGCCAGTTCTCAACCCACCTCACTGTCCACTCATCTATCCCACATTTTCTCAGCTTTGTTATCAGGATGTTGTGGGAGACAGTGTCAAAAGCCTTGCTGAAATCAAGGTAGATGACATCCACTGCTCTCNCTCCTCAACCAGAGGGAAGCCCTCCATTTTCCGGACTCTATCACTCACCTCCAGGGTTGGGGCGTCCTGAGGGGGAGTCTTAGAAGTGAAGACTGAAGCAAAGAA
Organism: Penelope pileata; assembly: GCA_013396635.1. Classification (NCBI taxonomy): domain Eukaryota; kingdom Metazoa; phylum Chordata; class Aves; order Galliformes; family Cracidae; genus Penelope; species Penelope pileata. The sequence continues at coordinate 30,584 of WBMW01002999.1, read as the reverse complement.
GGCGTTCAATATCTCCACCTTCTCAGCATCCTCCGTTGTCAGGACACCCCCCTCATTTAGCAGGGGACCCACATTTTCCCTAGGCTTCCTCTTACTATTGACATACTTAAAAAACCCCTTCTTACTATCCTTTATCTCCTTTGCCAATTTAAACTCCAAGTGGGCTTTGGCCTTTCTTGTCATATCCCTGCAGTCCCTCACAACATTCCTATACTCCTCCCAGGAGGACAGGCCCTTTTTCCACATTTCATGGACCTTCTTCTTCTCTTTGATCTTGCCCATGAGCTCCTTGCTCATCCACGGCAGTCTCCTGCCACCCTTCCCTGATTTCCTGCTCCTAGGGATGCACCGATCCTGAGCTCGGAAGAAGTACTGTTTAAATGGGTAACATTGGAATATTAGATTGATACAAGCCTGTAAACGAAAGGAGATGTTAGAAGCTGGTTAACAGTGACGATGACTCTGAGTTGAGTTTTTTCTTTGATTCTGTTTGATGTCTTAGATAAAAATCTTTTAAGGATACAAGACTCCTCCATCTAATCTTTCCCAATTGCTGAGAGCAGCTGTTATACACTGTTATGTTTTCTTTTACTAATAATTAAAATGAGACCATGTTAAGAAGAAAAAAATGAAAAATATAGCATATAATGAATATAATATTATTTATTAACAGATTTTTACAGAGCAGCAGTTCCCTTTTCTAGAGTAAAATGTGGCCACTTTCTCCCACATCCCAGCCCTCATAGAAACTGAAGATTAATTTAACAAATTGACTATGATATCAAAGTTTGCCTACAGGAAAAAAAAAAATCTTTTATTTCCTTAAAAAGTAGAGAATACCCAGTAGGTTTTTATTTAAACTCAGTTCAGTCCTCCTGGAATTCTCAAATTGACAGCTGAAAGATAAATGTTTTATTTGTGGTGTTTTTACTTTTCTCAAGTTCTTATTTCTGCAGGGAACAGTGAAGATGATGATTTTCCATGTAGATGTATTCAGAGACAAGAAATATTTTTTTGTGTGTGTGTAGCAGTGGCTGCATAATGATGTTTTTTCCTCCTCTGTTGGGTACCTTGATACCAAGTTCTGCAATCTTGTCATTTAGTGTGATTTTTCTTCAAGATCATTTACTGTGTTTATTTCTCTCCTTTTATACAACTCTTGATACACATACAATCTGTACACAATATTTATACATTTTTAACCTTAATATAATGTATATTTATGTTTTTATAATGAAGTATTTTTATGTTTGATACTGTTGCTGAACTTTAATAGATACAGTGCATAGTTCCATTTTAGACTGAATTCTGAGCATCTCATCATCTGCAAAAGGTCCTGTGAGGAATTAGACTCGTGAACACTCACTTTCTGAATATTGTCATAAATAGATTTCTGAGGGGTTACTACTAATCTACATTGATATGAATGAGATTAAAATTCTCATTCATTTTTCTTTTGTAATTCAGCAGAGAGCACAGAAATTAATGCTAAATACTGATCTGAAATTTGTTATACTCATTCTTCTCATTTTTCAAGTCTTCTATTCCACAAATAAGAAGAAAAGAAGCCTTTGAAGAAGTAGAAAGGCAGATTTCTTTATGGGATCCTGTGGCCATTGATTCTGGAGTGGATTCCTGTATATGCAATTTTTCTGGAGCGGCTGGATTCTGCTGAATGTTTAGTTTTTAAAGAAAAGTATCAATAAGTTTTCGGCTCTTTACTTGGCTGTTGCATAAAATTCAACAGAAAACTCTTCTAGAAGAGTTTCCACTTTTGTGTGGAAATTCCACAAAACCAAATAACAACATTTGTAGCTTTTATAGTTCTATAAATCTATTTGAAGAAGCAACATGAACAAAAGAACACACAACAGCTGAGAGAACATCCAAACATCCTTCAGATGGACTAATGTATCCATAATCCATGATATGGTTTGCTCACATTTAAAAAATGCATTAGTTGAAAGCAGAACTAAATATCTAATTTGGATTGTTTTAGTCCATTAGCAACACCTTGAGCAAGTTGCCCAGGACCATATACAGACAGCTTTTGAAGATCTTCAAGTAGGGAAACTCCACCTCACTAGGCAACTCAGTCATCCTCAGCACTTCCTGAAGCTCAGACAGAACTTCTGTTCTTCATTTTGTGCCCATTGCCTCTTGTCCTGGCACTGAGCACCACTGAAAAGAGCCTAGCTCTGTCTTCTTTGCAACTTCCCAGTAGGTATTTATAGGCATTGGATATCCCCCTTGAGCTTCCTGTTCTCCAGGCTAAACAGTCCCAGCTCTCTCCTCTCCTCAAAGTAGAGGTGCTCTTGTCCTTTCACCATCTTGGTGGCCCCCTGTTGGACTCTTTCCAGTATGTCCATGTCTCTTGTGCTGGGGAACCCAGAGCTAGATACAGTGCTCCAAGTGTGGCCTCACTAATGCTGAGCAGAGAGGCAGGATTGTGTCTCCTGACCTGCAGTTGATACTTTGCCTAATGCAACCAAGAATACCATGAGCCTTCTAAGCACTAAGGACATGCTCAGGGGTCATGTTTAACTTGGTGTCTACCAGGACCCCTACAACACTTTCTGAGCAGCTACTTTCTGGCTTGGTGGCTCCAGCATGTTTTGCTGCCTGGGGTTATTTCTCCCCAAGTGCAGGAATCCTCCTTCATGAGGTTTTTGTCAGCTCAACTCTACAACCTGTCATGGATAGCTGCGCAGCCCTCTGGTGAATAAGCCGCTAACCCCAGTTTTATGTCATGCATTAATTTACTGAGGGTGCACTTTATCCTGTTGTCCAGAATATTAATGAAAACATTAAACAGGATTGAACTAAGTATTGACCTCTGGGGTACTCCACTTGTTACTTTGAGCTCACTAACCCATACTTTGTGCAGGTATGAGTCTCAGTATATAAGAAAACTTGGGCTCTGTTTACAGGAAAAATATTCCAAAGGACCACAAAGATGACTGGGGTCTGGAGCACTTGTCCTGAAAGGGGGTCTTGAGGGAACTGGGCTTTGGAGACTTTGGAGGGACATGTTAACAGCCTGCCAGTATATCTGAGGAGAAGACTGAGTGAAAATCTGGACTAATGTAGAATTTCCTTCCAGTAGGACAGCCATAATGTGAAATCAATGAACCCATACCATATGGTTTCTCTAACATGTCTAACAATAGTCTAGAATACTGTTTACAAATCTATTGTCCTTTAAATATTTGATGACTCTTACGCAGTTGTAGTGTCTGGGGAGTGTTCTGTTTGGAACTTATAATTATCATTTCTAAGAAGTCAATAGCAATCCAAAATAAAATACATCTGAGAGAAATCTTAGCACAATTTTCGTATTTGTTTCTGTAGTAGTTCAGAGCAGCAAACTGTTTTCCAGCATAGCTAGTAACACTTCTGAAAAACTTACAAAAGAACTTTAACTAGATGGGGGGAAAAAAAAATTCTATATCCATTATGTCTTCATGTAATATTCTTAATGTTAATAAATTATTTTGATATAACATAATAATATATTTCTGTTTGACAGGAACAGATTTTCATGTAAAGTAAGACCATTCATTATAATCAGAGGCAGGGTACTTGAAATAAAGATCACCATTCAGTTAAAAAAATAAGTGGCATCTTTAATAGAAAATGTCATATGGATACATGACAAGTGGTACATATTTAAAATGTTTTCTATAAGTCATGTTTAATTTGGGATTTTAGAATTTAATAAACAATTTACTTCTTAGTTGCCACAGGACACTATAACTACATTTTTGAGTCATGAAAATCCATAAAGCTATTTAACTGTATGCTTTATATGACAACAGACAACCACTAAAACAAATATGCACTGAAGTCACAAACAGTAATTATAAATGTAAGTGGGAAGACAGAACAAAAAGTTATAAATCACTCTAAGGACTCCTCCATTGTAGCAAATTAAGAAAGAGGACTTTGAGGTGTCTTTGAATAACATTTTGACCCCTGGACTGAAGTATCAAAACCTTGAGCTCATTCAGAAAACTAATAAAGTAAAAAATACACATCTGTACCTCCATTTTCCAGTACAGATCTGTAAATGAAAAATCACTTTCTCAAACTGATGATTTTTGGAGCTTAGCATATCATTTTGCAACTATGTATTCAGGATCATAGAGTTGGTATGTATCATATCATAAAAATTTATGGAGAAGGAAAAGAAATTGTATGAATATTTAATCATAGCAAGCTTGTGGAGGAGAAATATTTATTAAGGTTTCCATTTGTATTTTTATATTGACCATATTTTGCTATCTTCTATGTATTTGTTTATTGTTACAAAGATGGATACGAGCCATCAAAATCATAACGTGTAATCCAATTCTTTTTTTAATTTCCTGCCAATATAAGGAGCTCACCTTTGTTAAATCAACTACTGTAATTTTTCCTCAAACACAGTCCACAAAATTACTGTTTTCCATAAATATTATAAACTGTGTATGATTGATGATTAATTTGTTGATTGATGAGGTCTCCTTGGAGCAAGGATTAGCAATATATTCCAGTACCCATTGAATACCATTAATACCATTCCATAGATGCACAAGGAATGTATTGTCTCTTTCTTCCAAAAGAAGATGTTAAGGGAACATTTCAAAAAGAGAGAGAAGGAGATAACAGCAGGATCCAAAAGCATATGTTAAAGCTCTCTAAAAAATGCAACAGTTAAATTGATAAATAGGTTTCAAAATGACATAATATCCCATTAAAATCTCTATAGGAAACCTGTAGGGTGACAAATACATAAACTAGCTTAAGCAAAATGCTACATTCTGAGTAGAACTGTTTGGTAAACCTTGTACTACAATTTAATTGCTTAAAATGAGAATGATGTAGAATGATGTATGTATATACAACATGATAGCAAAAATCAACACACAAAAAAAACCCTAACGCTTGTACATCATATAAAAAAGTTTATACCATATTGACAAAAATGTCTGAAAGAGGTAAATTGGGTTTTGCTTTAGGATACTATAAATAATACTATAAAAAAAGTATTTGCTGTAGATGCTCTTATGGAAAGTTGTTAAAGAAAGTGATGAATGCCTACAAGAAGTGAAGTTCCAGCATGCATTAAGGTATAATACAGCAGCAGAAGGCCAAACAGTTATATATATAGATTACAAGAATCACAGCAGGGGTCTGAAGGAAGTGCTCTGTGTCCTTGTACTCAGGCCACATCAGCCTCAAAGCATGTGTTCCTAATCATACCTAATCAAATTTTCTTCAAATGCTGTACACTGAGTTATGAATATCTAATATATTTGCACTCCTCCTCTGTAATGATGTTAGATTTTATAGGAACATGACATGAGAGCTACAGCTGTTATGAGTATTCTGATTTCTCTTGTTTAGCAAGAAAATTGTAAGTCATAGTTTGGGTTAAAATGAAAGCAAAAAAGAACACAGCCAGCTGTACAGGCTAGCATGATTCAGACACATGAACCCATCTGTAAGGGAAACACTAGGTCATGGCCTGAATCAGTGATTGAGCACCTGGTAAAGGGCGGTGGCTGACCTGGGGAGCACAGGCAAATTGTTTGCACCCCCCATGTGACCGGAAGGGGGTGGACCCAGGGTGGGGCTGCCCTGGGCTCAGTTAAGAGCTAGCCACTGAGGGGAGTATATTGCTCCTGTAGGAACTGGCTGCTCCTTGAGGAATTGTCATCGTCTTGGTGGGGGATTACTGTTATGTGAGTCTGAAAGCTTTTGTTACTCCTGTTTGTGATCATTAAATTATCAAATACTTTACCTGGGATTGCTAGAGATCTGTCTGAAGCAATCTCACTCCTTCAGTTGCGTGACGCTATCTCAGTGTTGTTTCAAAGTCTTATACAAGTTCAGGAAGAGACTTTCAGCGAGCTGAAGTCAAACTTCAGGTGAATGGGACAATGACAAGTTCTAAACAAATAAATGAGTGCGGGCAACCGCAGCCGCATGATACGTTGCTCAATCATTCCTTCAACAGACTCATTAAAAGCTCTACTAGTATTTTCTGTCCCTAATCTGGGACATTTCTCAGCTTTCTCTATTGAACTGGTATTTAAAGTAGCTATTTAGAAGCATGCTTGAAACAAAGTGTAAAAAATAAAAGTAAAAATACTCTGTTTATTCACATCCAGACAGAATAACTGTAGGTTTCTCTCTGTTGTGTTTGCATAGTTAGAAAAGCTATATAATTTCATCCACTCAACATGACGCTGCTTCAGGGAAATGTGTGATAACAGCAGTTATGCTCTTTATTTACAGATATAAGCTTTGATTCAAATGTATTTTATTGAAAGCATCACAGACAAACATATATCACATTTAGAAGTATAGAATGAAAACTTATCCTGGTGTTTAACCTTACACAAAATTCGTATTAGAAAAGCACTTTTAGTATTGTACTAAAGCATGAAGAACATTTTTTATTTCAATTTTATTCATAAAGACCAAAAACTATGCTAAACCTGGATATCACTTAGGACAATGCCTTACTGAAAGCATAAAAAACACTGCCAAACCTCTCAATTGTTCCTTCCTGAATCCTAATGGTTTTGAAAAATTGGCTCCTTTATTTTGGCACAATTGTTGGTGGGCATGCTGTTGATTCTACATCCTCTGGGCTGTGGGCCTCTATGAAAAAACCGGGGAGTATCCAGGAACACACAGCTTCCATTTCAGCCAAGAAGGGAGAAAATAATTTGTTGTTGCATGAATATTCACTCCTGGCTTGCTTTAAGCAAGATGTTGTAGTGTTTGGTGACCTTCAGTTTGGTGACCAACAGTTCCACCTTTCTAACGCAGAATTAGACAGTACTTTTATAGCTTGGGTCAGGTTGTTTAGGAACATATAGACAAACCTGCCATCCAACAGCAAGGTCAAATCAAGGTGGAATTCACAAAAAGTACTCTACTCAGGGCTGTCCTGTGCATCAGAGGCAAGGACCAAATAAATCAATGTTGTTGTGTCCCCAGGCATCTCCAACACTTGGCTTTTATATAAAGTAAGTTTGAATGATGGAATGAGAAAAACTGAAATCTGCCTGTCACTCTTCTTAAAAAAGATTTCCCATCTTAAATGTCAGCTATTTCAGCATTTAAATATTTCAAAATGCATATCTTTAATCTTGGCACATTTCTCTAGATCTCAAAAACTGTTAGTGTATGGTATCACATTTACAGATAAACAAAAATGCATCAACAATAACACATTTTTTTATCTTGTATCCAAACAACTAGTGCAGTCAACATGAAGTCAGAAATAAAACCTTATTTATACACGTTCTGTAGAATCAAAGAATTAGTTAGTTGGCATGTAGAGAAGATAAAGCTGCTAATAACAGCAAATACTTAATATAAAACTTTTCTTTATGGCATAATTTGTGATTTAGAACAGTCTCCATTTATCTCACAAGAGTCTTCCTGAAGATATACTTTGTTGGATTTGCTATTGATACAATTCCCTTTGCCCCAGTTGTATCTACTTAGAATTTTTTTTTTTTCATAGGAATAAGGCATTGCTTCTTTGGGCTAGAAAGGAATCTTATCAATGTGTATAAAAGCCTGGCTCTGTGATGCCCAGGAAAAAGAGCAGTGGGCACAAACTGAAATGCAAGATATTCTGTTTAAACATGAGAAAAATCTTTCTTTACTGTGTGGGTGTTCAAGTGCAGGTTGTGCAGAGAAATTGTGGAGTTTCCATCCATGCTGAAAACATCAGTTGGATTTTTAAACTTGACTGCTATTAAATAGGGCAGACAGAAAACACAGAATGTGATGAACAGGTGAGATAGTCCCTGAACATTAGAGGGAACAATTTCAGTCACCTGAAGTTCAGTGACTCACTAGTATGTTAATTATAGACCTCTGTAAACAGGTCTGGTTCCAAATTCTAACTGAATTACTCTGAAAGCCTAACTTACTTTGGATTATTGATAATTTACATTAGAGGCTTATTCTAAATAAATAGAACTTTGGGACCTAATTACACAAAGAGTGAAAATTAGTGTTATGATTGCAAATTCTTTATTGTAAATAAAGGAAAATTTTCTATAAACAGTTAATAGTTTTTACAAAATGCTGTCGTTGTCTGAGTAAGAAACAATAATGGAAAGACCAGGCATTCTGAAAAAACAGAGTTTTTTATGGAAGGCTTGGTAAAACTCTGAGGAATGGAAAAGGAAAATAATCTAATCCTAGCAAAAATTCCTGTAGTTGGACAATTTGAATGATAACTGAAGTCATATTTACAGGAAAAGGTAGCAAATGTGTTGATCATGTATTGAAGCCCAAGGGTGAAAGAATGATCCAAAAGCAAGTAATGCTTTTTCTACATTTTTCATTAAAATGCTAATTTTAACTTTCAGATTTTTAGTTTCAAGATAAAGACATGTTTGAGTACATGGGTAGTCTCAGCCGTAGTCCTGGACCCCTCGTTTGATACCTTCAAAATACAAGTCAGGGCTAGATGAGCAATGTAACATCAAAGTTCCTCATTATCAGAATGTGGCTGGGTTTACTCAACTGTGCTCCTTATTTCTTGTTTGTTTCTCTGCTATCACACTACTGCTTTTTCTGTTACTTCTCAGCTGGCTTGGGAGAGTAAATTTTTGAGGGAATGCATTTGTATCCTGCAAATAAATTACCAGACTAACACAAATTTTGACTAACAACTTATTTTGAGATTCTGATGTTTGTTGTGTGTTTTCATTTACATTCTAATTAAAGCATTTTTTTAAAAAATCATTAGGGATGTTCCTAATTGATTGTATTTATCACATTTTCACTACTTCAGAAAGAAATTCCAATAACTACCTGAAAGTTCCTTATCAGACAAAAACTCTCCTGTGTTTTTTTTTTTGTTTGTTTGCGTATTGTAATCATGAATTGCAATTATTGTATGCCAAATTACATTTTAAAATTATGCTTATATTCTTATAACTCATATATTACATCACCTGTATGTGGAGTGTAACCTTGTTTTTTTGCAGTATCTCAGATGCTTTCACATTTTTTTTTTTAGTGCTGCACAGTGTATGCATTAAAAAGGTGGCTTATTCAAGATTTGTCTTCACTTGAGTACACCATGGTGGTGGTGTTTTCTTTTGGGTTGTTTTTATGTATGTATGTATTTATTTGCAAGTGCAATGAGTAAATAATAAGTGATTTTTGAGTTCTCTGATTTCTTCCTTTCTGCATTAGGAGCTTGATCCAAGCCTAGCTCAGTGGAAATGCTCTTATTGATTTCAGTATCTTTGGATCCAACCTTAATTCTATTGTGAATGGGCTGAAAACTGATATATTTCTTTATCTGGATTTATACTTCCCTAGTTTTTTGGTTTTTTTTTAACTGTAATTCTTTCCTGTTGAAATTCAGGAAATGGTTCAAATAACGCAACCTACTTTCAATTCAACGCATTTTTTTTTTTTATCTGCTGTCAAGTTAATTAAATACTCAGTATAAATTCAGGCACTTAAAATAACAAAATTGTTGCTGATAAGAATAATGGAAGAAAGAGAAAAGGAGTAAAAATTACAGAGTAATTCAAACTGCTTCATCTGTAAATAATAAGAATTTAATGAGGCTGATATTCAAAAAGTCTCTTCTTAGTGTGTAAAATACTCATTTTTTACGTTAATTTTCTGTTTAACAAAAATATTCGTAGCTCACTACTTGGAGAGAAAAAGTTTTGTGAATATTAAGTAGTTCTCACAGAACTCTCTGACTCCACTCCTGGTTTTGCAAAGAGAAATCAAATTACAAGATTCAGTGTGGTATTGAGAGGAACATTCCATCAAGTGTCTGATCTGTCAAAGGAAAAAAAGCTCAGGAGATTAGTACCCTTGAAAAATATGCTGGATCTCTTATTTGTATATCTGAAAATATCTGAAGTCCTGTGATACAGAACATAAGTTTTGTAAAATACTAGTATGTAGAACCAGCAGACAAAGGAAAACAAATATAAGAGTGACATTATGGCATTGTTCCACACTCTTTGGATCTTTCAGATGAAAATTTCACAATTGGGAAGGAGTTCAAACTGATTATCATAATGATTCAAGCACACAGAAAGCACAGCCAGTGAAAGAATTGTTCCATCTGCCCCAGACAATTTTACTATTCAAATAACAAAATCTTTAAATCATGAAACACATTTTTGGGTCTAGAAAAAAAGGATATCTAAGAACTAAAAAAGTTTTCTAGACAGTTTAAGAAACATCAGAAGTAATCTGGACGCTGCCATAATAATGCAAACGTCTCTTAATTAGATATTTTGTATGTGATCTTCACAGTTAATAAAAATATCAACAGGCCTTATGCTGACAGGCATGGAATTATGTCCTGAAAACAAAACAAAGTCTGGCAAAGTATGTTGGTATGCGTGATAATGATTTCTATATATAATGATTTCTGTTAGTGTTAAGGCCTGTGTGGACCTGTCAAAAGTAAGAGGGTTTTACGAGTGGTGAAGACAAATTTCCTGTTGTGCCACTACAATGAACACACTTATAGATCAGCAATGGAAATATTTCAGAACAACATGACCAGAAAACCATATGGTTACCCAAGACAGATGAACAGGGAAGGAAGTGTATTGTCCAAAAATAGCCCCTGCATCTCAAAGGACAGAATAGCCATATAATATAATTCAATAAATGAGTACTTTGAAACTTCTTTTTCATTGTTTACTTGTATGTTTATTAGGTACTACTTTAGAGACTTAGAAAGATGTTCCCATGAAATTTGTTTGGAAAACAAATATTGGTGTTATATAAGCCTTCCAAAATAGAAGGTCTGATAGTTTCTTAGTATAGCAACATTTTAACAAATAGATAATTCAAAGAATATTTTGTATTGCAATGAAAAAGTAATTACAAGTATGGATTATTATGCAATAATAACTATTCTAGGTAAATGGTTTCTCATATTTTGGATAACAGTTAATGAGCTGAAAATAAAACAAAAAATCTTTTTGTTCAGGCTACTTAATCTCCTTGGTGAGACATGAAAAATTATTACACTTACAAAATATCTTTCATTAAAATTATAAAAATCTCTAACCCAGAGGTAGGAAGCAAACAATCTAAATGAATAAACAAACTTCTTCTTTATCTCAAAACAAACAAAAATGACCAATCCCTNAAAAAAAAAAAAAAAGGATTTAGATACAACATTCCAAATGAACTCTGCCAACTGACAAATGTATATACAAATATATGATATCCAGTGTCAAATATAATATAATGCATAGTGTCTGAAGTTCATTACAGAACCACATTCCGAAAACAAAATGTGACAAAACCAATTTGACAGAGACACATTTCCCCATCTGCCACAGAAAACACTTAAATACTGAATAATTAATGTGCAAAGTAAAATTGGAGAAATTTTGGCTCGCAAAGCCCCAGTCTACCAGTTAAATGCTGCTGTTTATTATTTTTTTTCTCATGAAGACCTACTTTAATTTTTGTAGGGTGAGATCTTCCTCACGTTACAATAAAAATTTCTTACTGAAAATGCAGGGCCCAGACATATACCTAAATATCAATGCAGTTTAGGTTAGGTGTGATTACATCTAGGATTCATTCCACTGTCTTGAAATATTAGCTGAAGGAAATCGTTGTAGCCTGGAGCTTTACAGAAAACAAGCCATTCAGCTCATGCATAAGAAAGACCATGAATGCATAAAGAAGCCATCAGGGAATCTATATCTAGGAAGAAAGGAAGCAAAGATGACTGGTAAATCAGAGCGTGTTTTTCAGTCAAAACAAGTTTTAAAATTGTCATTTTTATTTATGGTTTGTGATAGCCATTTCAGTCCTGATTTTGGCCTTAGAAAGTAGCTTTGTTGGTATGCAGTCTATGTGGATTAAGTATAAAATTACATCTGTTACATATAAGGAATGAAGAAGCATCAACTACCTATTGCTCTGACAGGGTGGACCAGGTGTCTCCAATACTGATTGGTTTGATTTTCTTATAATACAGATTGGCTTTATTTAGGATTAGGAGGACATATCGTTATTTATTTCCATTGTTTTATTTTCAAAGCTAGCAAAAACTAGTAGTAATGAATAATGGGTGAGCCAGAAATACCAGGAAGTGCAACCTGTGTAATAGAATATCAGTTTTTCTAGCTTCAGATTTATTGGTTCTATGTGATCTAGAATAGCAATGACTTTATGTCCTCATCACCTACAACAATTCCCAAAATTGTAGCTCTTTAAGGCAGAAGTGACCTTTATAACCAATCTTCTAATATCTTATGAAATAAAGGCCATATAAAATCAAATAGCAAGACATATATTTAGCTCAAATATACTTCCGCCAAAATTATAACTAATAAACTATGTTAATGTGAAGATCTGAGTGAGCTGGAACTCACTATATGGTTCATTAGTGGTTGCCTTTCTTTGACTGAAGGTTCCTACGTTAAATATTCAACACCACAAAACTTACTGCTCTGCAGTAACTTGTAAGTTTTTGATACAGACAACTGTTATTTTCAGTAGTGGATCAGATACAGCTGGGAGACTAAGAAATGAATGAGCGTGGAAAAATGAGCTTTCTTGACCCTTAGCTTTTGGAAAGTAAATTCTAACTTGTAGGCAGGAGAACAAAAAGACCTCAACGATAACGTTCTTTGAAAATCTTTAAGACCTGAGAGCTAGGTAAGCGAAGCCTAAATGTGTAAATGAAGCAATTGTTTAGACTGGAGTGATATAGGTATATTGAAATTTCTCTGAAGGAGGAATCTACACAGATAGCATGGTCTGAAACTTAATCATAATGTAGCCAGGTACTGAGAATGAAGCATGTTGTAGGTAAACATTTTGAACAATGGGAAGAGAAAAAGTGGGGAAAAAACCTAGGATATGCAAAAGAACATCTGGTCCAAAGTGATGCAATTGCAAGGTAGAGATATTTTGTGTTCAATATGCCTCTGGGGACAGGAATAGGGAGAAGAAGGATGTAATAAGCACTACTGTAGTAATTAAAAAAGGCAGATAAATTTAGCATGTGACTATTGAAATTCATGAGATGGAAATGCATAAAGATATGGAAAAAGAAAGCTGAAAATGACAGTCTAAAACCCATGAAATTTTCTAATGGGTTAGAATTATTTTTCGTTTTTATCTCAAAAGCTCAGGTGAAATCTATGCTTCAAATCAAGAGAGAAAAATTGATCTATACATCCTGCAACCTAATAGCCACAAAATATTGAGAAAGAAAACTATTAAGGAAACCATCACAGAAAAAAGGCGGACTTTAAGGAAGCTGAAAGCTTGCATGAATGAGAACAGGAAAGGAAATTAGACTGAAAAAGAATTTGAAGTGCTAACAAAAAACTGATCTTAAAAACCTTTTGAATCAAAAGCAGAAAGACAACTAGGAAGACAGTGGGACTATGTCAAGGTACATCCACATCTGGATGTGGAACTGGGGGCCATGATTTAGTGGGTAACGTTGGTGGCAGGTGGACAGTTGGACTAGATGAACTTGGAGATCTTTTCCAACCCTAATGATTCTATACGGATCACTGATCTGACAAAGTAGGGCTTTTTCTTCCCTATTACTCCCTAAAATTTCTCTAGAAGACCTGCTTGAAGAACATTAATGATCTGATAAAGAAACAGGACACAACCCTAAGACAAAGCAAATGCAGCGCCTCCAAAGAAATTGTGTTGTAACAAACACCTACGTTGATTAAGCATGCAAAAAGTAACCCTCAAAGCTTGCAAAAAGCCTTCAAATTTCTAGCTTGGAAAGAAACTAGCCCTGTGATTTTTGAAGTCCAGGGTCTCCATTCTGCAGTTACCATGTAGCCCAGATATATTTAAAACATTTGGCTGGGACTGCTCCAGAGGAAAAGCTGAAAACAAATAGAGAAATGTTCATTGTAGATATGATATCCCTTTGTTTTGGTGCTACACTGCTCACTCTCTGTATTTGTTCTCTCAGCACACTTCATAGCTTGACAGATTGATCTCCTGCATGTGTTTAGCAAAAAAACTACAAGGATTCTGATGGCCTATTAAATAAGATTTAATAGCTGATTTTTGAGGCAAATCTCTGACTTTTTTCCAGATAACAGACAAAAAAGCAGGTATTACTTTTCTCAGTAATATGCCACCCACAACAAAGCAGTTTGTTTTTCCTAGGTAGCATAATTTTATTACCCAAACATTATTTTCAGCCTTTAGTCTTATAATGGAAGATGATCCAGATCCAGTTTCAGAATCTCAGTTGCATAATGGAAACAGAAGTGGTTTTACATAGAGCAGCTGAGCCACTGTTTTATGTGGCACCTCTGTTTTCCTTGCTTACTGTGGCAACGTATGTCCTTTGCAGCATATAAGCAGCTCAATGAGAAAGAGATATGAGAAGATCAATCTTATACTCAAGTCTTTTGACTGAATGGCAGATAAACATAAGTTTCTTTATGAACTCGGGGCTAGCGTTCAGTTCCAAACTAAGATTTTTGTAAGAAAAAGGATTTTGACTTTTTCTTTCTTCATTTTAGGTGGGGAAAGAATGGATCAGCAAAGCATTCAGGCATATTGGGAACACTGCATTGTTTAAAGATGGGAGAACTGCCTCTATACTATGGCCTAAGTACCTCTTCTCTATCAGTCTTACTGTATGTACCACACCTGCTATGACTTTTGGATAAAATCTTAGTTTTTTGCTGAGAAAAGGATACTTCACTGATCTGAGGGATCAATATCTTTTTTTTTTTCTTCAGCAGATAGGACTAGAAATCATATGTTGGATGATGAAGTTCAGGCCCCTTCTATCATAGGGAATCATATGATCTAATCCTTTTCTTTATCTAATTCCATTTTAGCTACTATCTTGTCCCACTAAACCTACTAGAAAGCTGTTCTGGAAACCGGTTACTAAGCTCAAAACTGTTAGATCTTTGAAATTATATGAATGCATGAAATATGAGTTTATCACAGAATCACAGAATCACAGAATTGCAGGGGTTGGAAGGGACCTCAAGAGATCATCGAGTCCAACCCCCCTGCCAGAGCAGGTTCCCTATAGCAGGTTGCACAGGTAGGCATCCAGGCGGGTCTTGAATATCTCCAGGGAAGGAGACTCCACAACCTCCCTGGGCAGCCTGTTCCAGTGCTCCGTCACCCGCACCGTGAAGAAGTTCTTCCGCATGTTGGTGCGGAACTTCCTGTGCTCCAGCTTAAGGCCGTTGCCCCTTGTCCTGTCCCCACTGACCACCAAAAAGACAACATAATGACAACATAATATTAAACAGAATAAAAAATTAAAGGATAAAATCAGGCTAAATGTGAGAACTTTATGGCTTTACCCATTGCGAAGTTGCATACATGCAACATGCATGCATGTTGTATGTTAAAAGACCAAAACTTAATAATAACTTCATTAATATATGATTAAGACCAACTTTCCAAGCTCGTTTTGGAAATCCATTTACTCTACACTTCTAGGATATATTAGTGAGGGATTTTATTGATTTATGTTCCCTATAAAATAGGCAGTGGTGTGTGAACTACTGGAGCTACTTTTCAGGTATAGGAACAGCTTCAGTAAGAAGGCTAATTTCAAGGTTCATTAGGAATATATTTTTGTTGTTGCAAATTACTCAACAGCCTCTTCCTTCTTAGCATTAGCTCAGGCTTTGAACCAGTCAATAATGTATAACTTTTGAGATAGAAAGTCAAAAGGAAAATTTTATTATAATCGCCGATGCAGAGAAACATTACTGAGGAGCCACCTTAGACATGTTCTGTTCCCTTCCTCCTAGGCTTTAGAGTTATTTGTTTTTAATAATATCTAATGTTTTCTGCATGGAGAGATACCAGCAGATGCTGATTACATCATGGTGGAGTGGAAAAGCATCCTATTTTAGTCAAAGGATGAGAGCTATTCTGTTACTTCCCCTGAAACACACACAGGGGCTGTGCTGAAATGCTTCACCAGCCATTTTGTGGTGCTGTGGCATGTAATTCTTATTTGATTGGTCAGGTCAAGAGTTCCTGAATAGGAGAAGCTATCACCTCCAGAAACAAGTAGTTCCATAAATACTAATCAAAAGAGGACTTGGTGCTTCTCAGTCAAAATGTGATTTGTACCTATGTAAAAAATAAAATAAATGCACAGGATTTTTTTCTGTCATATTCCAGCACCTTGTGAACAAAGGAAGTGGAGGAGAGCAGAGGGAAGTACAAACAAACAGTAAATAATGTATGAAGACTATCCTAACCCCAGTTTCTTTTTTGAACTGTTACTAAATAATGCTAAAATTTATTTATTGTTTGAGTTTTACAAATTGCCGTGTGGTCATCTCATTTACACGTGATACTTAGTCTACATTGCTTACATGGTAATCAGATAAACCACAACCTGTTGTTACTCATTCTTATTGCAGCACTGTGACCTAGTAGAGTTATGTCACAAAGCATTGGACAGTGCTAGGATGTGACTTAGTCACTAAGAAAAAGTTCTTGCTGATTAATTGACAATTTAAAGCATAAATTTTGTTTAGCTGGCTGCTGTATATTAAAGGCCAAACTTATATTTCATTTCACATTATTGCCTTCAAATTTATTAGTTCTCTTTGTTGTCCTTGGGGTACCACTTTGAATGCAAGGAGCTGCAGTCGTAATAGTTAGAAAGAAATCTGGTTACAGGAGAGGTGATCAAACAGTAAATAAAATCACCATTTAGGGCTGTTTTAACAGTATGCCTTTATGTGTGCTTGGAACTCTATCTCAGTAAAGCATAAACTAAGCTTTAAAAACAGTTTCAAAGGTAACACTCAAAACAACTTGACTTCTTTGCCAGGTTCCACCCTGAGGGTAACGACATGTATCAAAATTTGCTTGGCTAAGCTTTTATTTCTGGCAAAAATGATCTTCCACCACATTATTCTGTTCTGCAGCATAGCAGCGCTAATTTTTAATCGGTGCTTGTCTTAGTTTCTAACAGAAATTACTTTTCTTATAGTGTCATGTATGAAGCTATGTTTTGGTTCTAGAAGAAAAACAAAACTGATAACACCTGGCTGCGTTGAACGGAGCCAAGGACATTTTCAGTTTTTCAGTTTCTTGTATTCTTCTGCCAGCAAAGGAGTTGAGGGGGACACAAGGAGCTGGGAGGGGACAGGACCAGGGCAGCTGACCCAAACTGACCAAAGAAATATTCCATACCATATGACATGATGTGATTTAAGGAAGGGGAGTTAGCTGGGGAGGGGCTGCTGCTATCGGTTGGTGGGTGGTGAGCCCTTGCTTTGTGTATCATCAATTTTTTTTGTGTGTGTATATGTATATATATATGCACAAAATCACTGTTACTTCTTTTACTTTTCTTTGCTCTCTTAGTAAATAGCTTTTATCCCAACCCACGAGTTCTACTGTATTTTTCTCTTAATTCTCTCCCCCATCCCACTTGGGGAGGGGGCAGGATGAGCGAACAACTGTGTGGGACTTAGCTATCTGCTGGGTCAAGCCACAGCAGTTTTTTGGTGCCCAATGTGGGACTCAAAGGGTTGAGATAACAGCAAGTCTGACTGGAGCATATTTAAACGGTTGCTTCAGCAGCAAGTCTTTCTGTCTTTCCCTCTCCCACTTAACATTTATATTTACTTTATTCCCTCCAACATTTTATTGCAGTTACCCTAACAACTGCATTTTTAAAACAACTTTAAGCATAACTGAAACCTAAATAAGACACTAGAAAAGGAACAGCTGTAAAAAAGTTTGTGTTTGGTAACAACATGTATAAGCTATAATAATGCCTTGCTGAGCTCTTACACTGTATTTTCTACCCAGAGATCTCTGGTCAGCTTGTACAGAAAGCAAAGAGTCTGTTTTCATTTCATAGATGAAAGGGGAAGGGGGAAGAAGTTGAAAAATTCACATCCAATGTATTCTTGAGCACCACAGAAATAAACCAGGTCTCTCCATTATATTTTGATATGCACTGGGCCAAAGTGTTTTGTATGTCATTTTTGCAATCTTTCATAAACTGTATAAACTACATACTTTAAATGTAGTTTGGGGAGACTCTTCACTGTTTTGGCAGAAATATGGTAACGCACTAGAAAGAATAAGAGCTATGATATGGGTAATCTGTCCACAAGGAATTGGAATTAAAGCACTAATTCAGTACATGCAGACTACTGAACAGCTTAATTTGACAATCAGTTTTGGTCCTTGTCGGCTTTGCTGTATTAAAAGCAGGAGTAGAGCAGCTTATGATTTCCTAGCATATAGCCAAATTCATTTCTTGATTGCACCTTTTCTCCTTAACAGATGCATTGTCACACGTTCACTCTTCATTGTCACATGCAATACCATCCTCTATGACTTTTTATCAGGGCATTGTCATGAAAAATAGTGCACATCCTCAAGACCAAAAAGTGATTATCTGTAAAGTACGTTTCCTAATTGGTAGCAAGGAGGAATCCAGGGTCAGGTAGACATCTGCCTCTTCAAAGAAGCAATAGAAGCAATTTATGCTCCTGAGTATCATTTTCTTTTTTTTAATCAGCAACAAATAGTTCTTCCCCTTCTTCTGTAAGTTTGTTTTTTGCACCTGTTACACAGTTAATATTACTGTTGGTGTATAGCTTGAAAGTAAACCAGCCCACACTCTATACTCAAAGGAGTAAAATGCAAAAGTAATTTGAATTGTTTCAGCAGATCAATTTCTTTTTCAGAAATCCACTTTATCTAATTAATTTCAACTCATAATTCTTACAGATTTGAAAATATTATAAAGCTCTATTCATTCAGGATTAGGATCAGATTCAAATTTTATGACAATGCATGACTGTGGTTCCTGATCTGATTCCTAATAGAGGGAGATGAGCTGTCTGGACGCATTCCGTTGTGCTTTCTTACCTGATTTTGTTTGCTACCTTTTTCAAATCCAAGATATACAATCTTCTTTCTGTATATTTTGTGCAGAATGTTAATAAAAAAGACTCTTTTTTGCTGCAGATAGTAAAGATTCATCCTCATATATGAGGGCTGCTCTGAAAGTAATGCCTTATATTTTGTTATGTTAGCCCACAACACCAGAGGCAGATGTTAGTGGTATGGCAAGAGAGGGAGTGAAACTTCCCAACAGTATTCCATTACATTTTGTTGCCATGGAACAGATGGTAGCAGAGGGGCAGCCTGACAAAATGTCTGACATGAAGTGTGAATGAGGAATGCAGATGATGCCAAGCTGTGTGGTGCAGTCGACACGCCAGAGGGAAGGGATGCCATCCAGAGGGACCTGGACAGGCTTGAGAGGTGGGCCCATGCCAGCCTCATGAAGTTCAACAAAGCCAAGTGCAAGGTCCTGCACCTGGGTCGGAGCAATCCCAAGTACACATACAGGCTGGGCGGAGAATGGCTTGAGAGTAGCCCTGAGGAGAGGGACTTGGGGGTGTGTGTTGNGACTGGATATAAGGAAGAAATTCTTCCCTGTGAGGGTGGTGAGACACTGGAACAGGTTGCCCAGAGAAGTTGTGGATGCTCCCTCCCTGGAAGTATTCAAAGCCAGGCTGGATGGGGCTTTGGGCAACCTGGTCTAGTGGGAGGTGTCCTTGCCCATGGCAGGGAGGTTGGAACAAGGTGATCTCTAAGGTCCCTTCCAACCTGAACCATTCTATGATTCTATGAAAAGGTGTGGAATTAAATTCCTCCATGTGAAAAAAATGGCACCCATTGACATTTATCAACACTTGCTGAACGTTTGTGGAGACCAAACAGTGGAAAACAATAGTTGTAGTTTCCATAGAAATAAATAGGAGGCATTACTTTCAGAGTGACCATGAACACAAAAGCAAAAAAGGCAAGATGGTAATAAAGTGATGCATTTACTGATACTCACTGAATATTTAAACACACACAACAGACATGATTCATTCCACATGTATATGGGTGGTAAAATTTTGATTCTTTTTATAACAGCCAAGGAAGTAATTACAGAGTCTCAAGACTGCCAGGAGTGAATTATTAAAAATAACACAAAACATGAACAATACAAAGGCTAGAAGTGACATAGAAGAGTGTAGCTATTATTTCCAGCAGTAATGTATACTTTTGAAATCAAAAGAACTTTGTATTATGGAATGTATAAATACGCAGCAGTGAAATAACTGATCTATTTAGTTAAAGAGAGTCATTTACAAGGTAAGACGTTACTTCAAAAATGTCTGATATCAAATCCTTAAAGGAAGGATGTTTTACATAATGATGCTTGAAACCTATTGCTCCTTCAAATAGTGAAGGATTAGAAGCAACCTACTGCTGTAGGACTTCAGCTCTCTTACATGTCCCATTCTTTATAAGAATCTGTTCCATAGTGGAAAGTGGAGTGGTATTTAATCTGTAAAAATAAAATGAAGTAAGATATGGAATCTGCATCCATACACAGATGTTTGCTGTGGGCTAACCCTGGCAGGCAACCAAGCCCCACATAGCTTATTGCCTCTGAATGGGACTGGAAAGAGAATTGGAAAGGCAAAAGTGAAAAACTTTGTGGGCTGAGATAAAAAAGACAATTTAACAAGTAAAGCAAAAGCTGCACATGCAGGCAGAGTAAAACAAGGAATTCATTCACTGTTTCCCATCAGCAAGGAGATGTTCAGCCATTTCCAGAAAAGCAGGGCTCCACCACCATAATAGGGTGTTTGTCTTCCCATGTAACTATCTCTGAACATCTCTCCTTCCCTGTGCTTTTCTATTGCTGAGCACAGTGTCTTAGGGTCCCTTTGATCACTTTGGGTCAGTTTGCCTGTCTCTGTCTCCTTCCCACATCTTGTGTGCTCTCAGGCTACACTCTAGGTGGAACGTGAAACAGAGAGAAGGCCTTGAGGCTGTATAAGCAAGTATTGTTCAGACATAGTTAAACACTGGTGTTATCAACATTGTTTCAGTCACACATCCAAAACATAGCACCATATAAAGTGCTTTGAAGAAAATTTACTCTACCTCAGATAAAACTAGGATAATTTTCCATGAAATGAAAACAAAATTCTTCATCTAAATGAAGGTTAGGTTCCAAAATGCAAAATCACTAAAGCAAAGCTGAAAAGACAAGTATATATCTCCTTCCCTGTGGCATCTACAATATAATGGGAATCATAGCTAATGATCTGAATCCAAAGCACAGCCTTATTTTATGGAATGCTCGCTCTGTTAAGCAAAGCTGTTTGGTCAAAAGAGCATGCTATTGATTTTAAAATTGATTTTTTTTTTCCTTTTTTTGGGTACTTATAAACAAGGGGTCACATATCACAGGTTTTTGTGGGGTTTGTTTCAGTTGGTTGGTTGGTTTCTTTTGCTGCAGTCCAGCCAGTTTTTTCTTTGATAGATTTAAGATACAACATATTTGGATCTCTTACCCCAAATCAGATCTGTTCGTATCTATGATTTTTCATTAAGACAGACTGTCTGTAGCTATTACTTATTGACTTACGTATTATTAATAGGAAAAAAAAACAAATAAATGAAGGAGAAAATTTTTGAAATCCACTTGCACAAAACATCTGATAAAATTTCTAGTTCATTTGACAATTATATTTCAAGTCACTTGTAATTATTATAAATCTTATTAATTATCACCTTCCAGATCAAACTGAATCACAAAACAACAAAAAGGTCAAAGCTATGGAAAATGATACTCACTTTCATTGACAATATATGGTATTAACATTTTACTGCCTTAGTTATATGACAAAAACTGTAATCAAAATTGAAAATAGCAGAAGATTAATCTGCTCTTGAGATGAAGATTAGGGAAAACATACCAGATAAATTAACCCATTCTTGTTTCAATCATAACTGTAACAACATTACATGTCATAGAACCATAGAATGGTTCAGGTTGGAAGGCACCTTAGAGATCATCTTGTTCCAACCCCCCTGCCATGGGCAAGGACACCTCCCACTGGACCAGGTTGCCCAAAGCCCCATCCAGCCTGGCCTTGAATACTTCCAGGGAGGGGGCATCCACAACTTCTCTGGGCAACCTGTTCCAGTGTCTCACCACCCTCACAGGGAAGAATTTCCTCCTTATATCTAGTCTAAATCTACCCTCTTTCAGTTTATAACCATTATCCCTTGTCCTGTCTCTACCTGTCCTTGTAAAAAGTCCCTCCCCAGCTTTCCTGTAGGCTCCCTTCAGGTACTGGAAGGCTGCCATCAGGTCCCCCCACAGCCTTGTCTTCTCCAGGCTGAAGACTCCTAACTCTCTCAGCCTGTCATGGTTGCAGAACCTCTCAGCTTTACTCAGAGCACTGTACAAGATAAGAATTCCAGTTGGCTTTACAGAATACTTTGAACAAGTATTTTACAAATAGTTAACAGTTTAAAGCATTTAAATTAGATTAGTCCAAACTGTGCAACATTCATACTGTCTTTGTGGAATTGTTGCTGAAGTCAGAAAGAAAGAGGTGCTGTACGTTCCACAAACATAGGTACCTCAGAAGTGTAATTCCAGGTACTCAGATTGCTGTCAGATCCCAAAATTAGAGTCCAGTGATTCAGTCTAGATCATGGCATCCAAAGTACAAATGTGCTTTGCCAAAGCATAATCTCACTATACCAAATGTGCATGTGTGTGTAGCAATAGAAGTGGAAAATAGTGAACAAATCAAAATTAATTACTAGTTTATTAACCCATACCTTAACAGAAAGTAAAGGAGTACTAAGTTGGAAACAGTAAAGTTTAGCACTCAAAAGTTAGTTACGCAAGATAGTACATATTACTATTAAATAATAATTAAAAAAAAAAAGAAGAAGAAAAAGCAAACAAACAAATGAAATTACCTTCAAAAATATCTACTAGTATTAGAAAGCAAGGAGGCTGAGTTTGCGTATTTCACTTCCCAGGAAAATATGGAATTAATAGCTAGATCCTGAAGGCTGGAAGTTCTGCTAGAAAATGGTATTTCTCTATAGGGATTATCTTGGACACCAGCTTGGAACAGATAAGGGCATACTGAAACACTGGTTTCATTATATATTACCTGTCCACATGTATGTTGATGTTTAGCTGCCTGCAAAACTGGCGGTTCTCACTGTATCCTAGGTAAAAACACAGGAGGTTGGAGGAAATTAGGTATTTTGTATTTTTGTTTGTAATTTTAAATTTTGACATGCTGTCCAAATTTATATATATGTCCATATATGCAAAACACTTTATCATATTGTTTACTGCTCTCATACTGAAGTTCTTAAAGGCCTGAAATGGATTAAAAAGCCTGTAGAAAGAGCAATATCATCTAACCTCTTCTATTTATGAGGCCAGGACTGTCAGGTCCTAACATTTAACTCAGAGCAGACTGATACATGGGAAGAATCTTGTCACTAGAACTCCACAGTTAATGGGGTTTAGTATTCATTATTAATTGTTCATCCCAGCTGAGATTTGGAACAAAAAAAATGGAAACCAAAAAGTTAACAAACAAATGCTTATTTTATCTTACTGAATGTGTGAAAATGTCAGTGTTGCTATACACGTAAAACATATCTTCAAAAAAATCTCCTCTCCAAAAATCTCTCTGTTCCACTTCATATAACAACGTGAATACTGATATCGTGAAAAGTGAATCTCACAATATGTTCCATAAACTGGCAGAGATACTTGTAAATTCCTATTTGCATATCCGCCCTGCAGAACTGAATTGGTAATATTAATATTTAACTCAGATATATAAATTTAAATTTTATTTTTTTAAATAGTGAAGTTAGGGATATACTTAAGGTTTAATGTAGACCAAGAGTCATCCTTTGCATATAAATTTTTATACTTAAGGCAAGAAAGTACTATTTCAGTATAAAATGTATAATCAGCAATACTAAAAGTTTAAATTCCCCATAACCAAGCCTGGATAAATTCTGATATGTTATTAACTTCTGTAAACAAAATAGATCGGTGGAATCTTTGAAACAAGTAGAACTCTACACATTGTCATTTTATGAGCAAGATCTGTGACCTGACCCAGTAGATTACAGTTGTCATCTGGAAGTCTTGTCCTTATGTGAAAGAGTAATAGAAAGGAACAATCTTACATGTGAGGTAGATGCCACAAGAGTTGCAAGAAATGCCACAAATATAGCACACTAGTTGTAGTCTGGCTTTACAGGTAATCGATGGCCTGTAGAAATATTTTCAATTAATCCCTGACCTATGTTGAACAACTCATTTACTTTGGCTGCAGAGAGGGGAAATGATTTGGCCCTACAAGCACAAGCAATTTCAGTTATATTGCCACAACTAATTTTAGCCCTGCTCAGAAATCCAAAAAATGGTACTACTCTTTTTGTTTAGACTCATCTGCTTCAACATGCAAAACTCAAAAACAGTCAAAAAACCCTTTATTTCCCATTCTTGTAATGAAGTTCAACAGCATGCATTACAGTAGGCAGTATTCTGCATTGCTGTGATCAGTGATGTGTTTTGTTGATGACTGTTTTTCTGATCCCAGTTATAGACTGTGTTTTCAAATCACTTTTACTGGACTGTTTTAATTGGGGTTCCTGTAGTCCTTTTAAAACAATTTCATTGTTCAAATATGAAAATTGTCTTCACACTATCAAGCTGTGTGAAAGGAATGCCCTTAACCTTGCAGCCTGCTAAGCAATGAGATGGGTGCAGGTTTCTTCTGCTTTTAATAAGAAGTGTCATTTAGCTGTACTATCTTCCTGCAGACGGTTTGGTTCTCTCTTCTAACCAGTAAATGACTTTTTCTGGGACATTATATCAGCTGTTAGGAATATCCATCTCCAATTTTAGGCTTACTAAGAACTTAGTTATTGTAAAGGATTAATTTGACTCCTTTTTGGACAGTTTTAACAGAAAGCAAGAATTTCTGAACCAAATTCTGTGGAGGTTTCCTGCGTTTCTTATACCACTCCTTTTCATTTTTTACTCTCTGTGGTAATGAAAAACACTGTGCTATTTTTCCTTTTCATGAAACCTGAATAATAAATGTCATTTGCATGAGGAGGGCTGTTTCAACAGCAATAAGTCTTAGGGTCCTTGGAGAGAAGGGCCTTATTCAGCATTCAGCAGTGGAACCTGAACTGCCTGAATCTGTCTCATTATATAGACCATATGCAGTAAACCACAGTGCCTAACAGCTGCTGGTGTTAGGATTAAGAGGAAAATATTTAATTTGATGCAGAATCACGTGTGTCATGATTTCTGCAGTAGTTTCTTCCTGCTCCCTAGGGTGCATGCTAGATATATGGCATTGCACTGAAATGATTTGTGTCAACAAAATATGGTGATGTTTGTTTAAAGTAAAAATTAGTTTTGCAATAAAATTGATTAATTGATGGTTACTTGACTGTCGCTGTGGCTGGTAGATACAAAGAAAAAATGATTTTGTTTAATCTCAGAGAAGGGTGGAAAATTCCAGTGAGACCAGAGCAAATACAGAGGATGTAAACTTGAGTTAGTATTTCTGTTTAGGAAATCAATAAAACAAAAGGGAGACGTGAAAAATAACCCAGATTATCAATCAAAAAGGGTTTGTGTTCTTGTTCTTACCACTTTGTAAACAAGTACCTTTAGTATGCTAGAGCCCAGAAGCATTCAAGACAAAAAGACAGAAATAGAGTTTTCACTGTCGATATACTTCCAGTAAAAACAAACAAACAATGGAAGATGAGAATTGAGCAAGATGATTCTCAGAATCTCCAAATTAGATACTTCTAAAATTCCTGGGTGGCAGCTCATGTGCATAGGTTGCTCTGAAAGTAATGCCTCCTATTTATTTTCATGGAAATTGCAGATACAAAGGGCACAATAACACTATTTGATAGAGCAAATTTTCAGCTACAGAACAGTATTTTTCAGCATAGTCACCGCCATTAGCTGTGCATTTTCAGCAGCAATGCACATGAGCCTGCATGCTTGTAAAAGTCTGCATGGCCATCCTGAATGTGGCATGTCTTTCGCATTGCTGTCATCATGGCTGAAATCAGAGAATCATAAAAGTTGGAAAAGACCTCCAAGATCATGTAGTCCAGCCATCCACCTACAACCAAGACTACACATTAAACAATGAAACCATGTTCCTCAGTTCCTCATCTAGATGTTTCTTGAACACCTCCAGGGATAGTGACTCAAGTACTTCCCCTGGGAAGCCCATTTCCAGTACCTGACCACTCTCCTGGAGAAGAAGTTTTTCCTAATACCCAACCTGAACTTCCCCTGGTGCAGCTTGATGCCATTTCCTCTAGTCCTCTTGCTACCTGTAAATATTTAGAACTATTGAAGCAAGCCAGACATAGTTCCAACATTTCTTATATTTTAACTATTTCTGACTAACACAAGCTATGGAACTCCTTCCTGATTGCTAAAAGTAAAGGCAGACACACATTAATACCACATTTTTTGTGTGTGTTTCACTACTGTTCAAAAAACAAACGTATTTCCTGATTCTTTTTCCTATTCTGACTTCTCCTTTGAATGCAAAAGAAAAAATGTTTTCATTTACATTGCTGAAGAAATTAGAATTGAACTCATTATTTGTACAAAATAGTGACGAGTGAGAAGAGAATATGAAGCTCTAGACTTGAAAACTGAAATTCTTTCCTTTTTCCTTTTGTATTAAAGTGAAACTTTCATCGAAGCCATCAGATGACCTTTTATGTTTCTCACAAGATATCCAAGAATTTTGAAAGAACATCAATGCAGGTAATTTATGAGGATATTATGGCCAAATCTCCCCAGTTGCAGTAAAAAACATTAGCAGGGAACAAAACACTGCTGCTGGCTTCCAAAAGAACAATTTTTGCATGTCTGAGAGGACAAAAGTGTAGTATTTTTTCCTAAGGACTAATAACTGCGTCAGATAAGTGTTAGCTAATTCCACCACCCACCATTGTCTCTCTCAAAACAAACTCCCAAACTATAATTAATATGAACTTAAGATGTCAGATTAATAGAGGATTTTAGGGATGTTTAATCATGTCTTTCACTGTGGGAAATAGATTTGTTTCTCATCCCACTCTCTAACTACTCATTCCGAATGTTGTGTTCTGGCTCACATACACAATATCCTCTGTAGGGAGGACAACATTTCTCTTCCTATAGGCACTTCAGGTACAAAAAGATGGAAATAAATTGTGTCTTCACAGCACCAGTTCCCCTTTTCAGGAGTTCCCAAGGATTAAGTGCCCATAATGGGATGAGAGCATAAGAAAAAATTCTCTGTAGTAGTCTTCTAGAGAGCCACAGGTTTCCAAAATTGTTCCAGGAAATGATTATCCTCCCAGAGAATTTCTTCTCATTAGACACAACCCCTCAGCAAACCTTTCCTGTAGGAAAGGCTATTTTTCAAACCTCAGTGTAGGGATAATTTTTCTCCTTCCCTCCCTTGGGGAATTTACTGCACATGAAAGTACTGACTCAACAGTCCTGAGGTTGAAGTTGTTATCCACAACATTAATGAATAATGCAACATAGCCTGTAAAACTGTTTCTGTGGAATGAATGGGGTTATTTGGGTCATAGCAGAACTGCTAAGCAAATTATAATTTTCATAGCAAAAGTCCTTTCTATAATGAATACTACTGTGTAGTAGAACAGAAGGATTTTTTTCATGCCCTTTTATATTTGAGAACTTTTCCTTAGTAAGATTCAGAAAATACATTATGAGACAAATGCTGCTTTTATGATCATTTTTCAAAGGTAGATGTTAACAGTATTGAGATAAGAAGCAGTGGGCATTTTGTACAGTTTCTATCTAGAATGGAAGCAATACAAATGCCTTCAGCTGTATTGCAAACAGGTTTTGCAGATACAAATGCTACTCAAACAAAAAGTTCTCACAGTTGTTGTGCTGTCATGTAGAACATGCAGAGGTGTTTCTGCACCACGAGTAGCTCCTCCTTGGGGTGGTATTTGTAAGTGACTCAGGAGTCACTTCAGATTTTTCATGACAAGATTACACAAAGGCATATTAATGAGTGATTTAAAAAAAAAATAAATAGAAAACAGCAGATTGATTAATAGGAGGAAACGTTATCACTATAACTTTGGTGATACAGAAAACATTGCATGTTTTTCTGATATGACGATTATTACAATTTTTAAAAAAATCTTGTTTTTCAAAAATTGAAAAAATGAAATTCAAATCTCACCTTGCTCAAAATTTGTCTGTATTAGACATGCTCTTTTCCTTCAATACAATTCAGAGAATGTGACTTACTGTCTACAGTTATGCAATTTCTCCCCATTGGTTTTGATAAAACTAGAACATTGTCATAAATGGGAAATAAGAATAGTATCTTTTTGGAATGGATGTATACCTGACATAGTTCAAACACAGATCAGAGTGACTTTGACTTCCTTCTTAGTTTTGTATTTTTTAAACAGCAAATGACTTTTCAAATTAGTGGATGATGTTCATACCTAGTTGGTAGATGACAACACCTTAGAATTCTCAAACTTGTATTGTATTTTAAGATATGAAAGATGCTGTTGGAAAAATGTCATCCTCTGACTTCAGAAGCGTGAGATAAATACACTTGGAATTTCAAACTGTGTTCAATATTGCTATAAAGCTGTAACATTAAGACTCACATCTCCTGACATGGTGAATCAAAGAACAGGTATGTGCCTGAAATTGATTGGCTGCATTTTGGTGGTAGCACAGCCATGTCTAAATAAACCACTACAGACTGAGGACAATTCTTTAGCCAGCTACTGCCTCAGCTCTAATGATAATCTATCTTTTCCCCTGGCATTGCTAAGGGGACTTAAAGTTTGAATAAAACCTCAGATCAGCCCAAATATCTTTTTTCTGTTTTGCCACAAGGCCTCCTTTTTTAATTATATCTGATGCACTCACTTTTAACAACATCTTGAATAAACAATCACTCTCCCTCCTTTCACCTTTTTCCTGGATACCAAAGATTATCAAGGAAACAAGAGTACAGATGAAACACAGACTGGCTTTGCC
This sequence comes from Penelope pileata, assembly GCA_013396635.1. Lineage (NCBI taxonomy): Eukaryota > Metazoa > Chordata > Aves > Galliformes > Cracidae > Penelope > Penelope pileata. The sequence continues at coordinate 1,603 of WBMW01002999.1, read as the reverse complement.
AAGTAACGGTATAAGTTAAGGCTCTTGGACTATCTAATAAAAAGTGTGGCTCATGGCAAGACATTATATTTCACTCAACTTGAAGCCCAAAATCAAAAAAATATTTAGTTCTTTCCAGAGTAGTAGAACTGTTAAAATGTCAACTGATAAACACTACACTGTTTTTTTCATTGACATAAAACAATATCTGCATTGGCAGAAGTTTTGGTCGACGGACGAAAAGGGCTGTGAGATTTCAAGAGCAGGGTGTTTCCATGTAACAGAACTAAACTTTGAGTAGAGGCAAAGGCAAGTATCCACCTCTCATTGGACAGTAACCACATCCCAGTGCCTATCTCACTTCTCTAGTACTAATTAGCAAGCCTCAAAGAGGAAAAATTAGGACTTGAACTAGATATTCTCTGACCGCATCCCAGGACAGACCCTGCCTTTTTTGTCCGTAACAGGAGCACGTTCATGTCCTTTGTAACAATATATAGCTGTATCATAGCTATAGAAAACAGCTGTAGAGACTATTTCACTGCCTATTTCACTATAGAGACTAGATCACTGCCTTTAGGACTGTTCATGGAACTGGAAAAATGCAGTCACTGAGAAACTCTGCAACATGAACAACAGGCTAGAAGACTTTGAGCAATCACTGATAAATTTCCACAGATAAATTACGGTTCTGGTGCAAGAGCAAACCTTACCCACTGGAACTCACAGATCCAGGCGTTATGCTAAAATGCCTTCCTAGTAAGAAAAGAGAGATAGGGAGAGAATCCTTCTGAAAGGGGAAGAATTTATTCTCCTCAGGATCACAAAATGCGAAAGAAAAATGTTAAGTCCCAGGGTACTTTACTCCCCTGGGGATCTGGGCTCAGGTATGATTTAGAGTAGGCATGTGGCCTTGAAAAGTGCTCCTCATGAAAGCTCTACTTGGTACCCCCAGACAAAACTTCTCACAAATATCTCCACTAAAGCCTCAGTGCCCCTTTCCCTTTCAGAACACGTGCCTATATGTAATTTTTTGTTCAGGAGACACAGCTCTGCAAATAAAACAAGCTTTGACCCAAACTGTTACTGGCTCCAGGGAAGTGCAAGATGTACATGCTTTTCTTATTTGTGCTAGCTGTTGAAGGTTGCTAGAAAATTAATAAAGTACAACAAAACATGTTCCACTAGTTATTCCTGTGGCAAACTACTTAGTACTGCTGCCATAAGATTGTCCTTTGTTATCTGTTTACAGTGTTTATCACCAAGAACAATTCTGTTGGCTGCCTGTTCTAAGAGTGGTAACTGCCAGCTTTGACGGTAATTATGGGTTTTCCAGACAGCTGGGATGGGATTTGTGTGTTGGCATAATGAAATGAGCTGAAATGGAGCACAGACAGAGAATAAACTGGCATACTGATATCCTGTATGTGATCATCTTAACTACATCAAAATATGTATGGCTACTGAATTTGGTGTATGACAGATTCTCATGTTGGGTGGGATTTGCAAGACAAATCACAGATCAAAACTACGTCTAAATTCTTTCTGGACATTTGTATAAGTCTTGTCAATTCAATTATAATCTTTCTGAGGACAAAAGCCTGAAATGGTGTAAGAGACTATT
>WBMW01002998.1:430-40682 GCA_013396635.1 Penelope pileata | reverse complement strand
ACAACAACAACAACAAAAGCTATCTGTGGATATATTTACTTTGCCACAATTGTTCAATAACTTATGTGCATTCATTTGGCTCAGAGCAGTTAGAAAACAGTTCAACTGAGATCTAACCTTAGTGCTTCATGCTTTCTGGTGCTTAAAATATTTTAGGTGTCATCTTCAAAGTGCAAAAGAGAACATCACATCTTCAGCAGTATAGGAACAAAGAAGAGAATGTTGGTTTTGAAGGAGCTAGATTTATTTCACAAATATGAAGGCAAACATTTTTTTGGAAAGCCTACTTTCTCATGTGTTATCCACTAGTGCAGCTGAATTTCATCTCCCATATATTTCTTCAAAATATCTGAGTTTATAGTAATATCTCATCAAAACAAAATTCTTTTTTACATTTCTTCTTCTATGTAATAATACCTGAGAATTCAATAACAGGAATTTTGGCCTGATTTTTGCCCATATACTGTACATTCAATCTTATTTCACAGTAACAAATACTTTTAAATTAATATGCAACTCTACTGACTAGCTATACTGAAGATACAGGATGAATTCTCTCCTAAATTTCTGTATTTCTGACATACAACTGAAGGTAACTATTATTATTTTTTTAAAGAAAAATAAACTCCACTAAAATAAATGGTTTTGCTACAATATGTAACTTGTCTTCCCCCATAGTCCTTTATCTGCTTATATAGTTTTTTATATAAACTAGTTCTTTATGATTCAGATAAAGCATCTTGCTGAATTTGATACAGATACTTACTTGTTACATCTTTGATCTCTGAGTCTTTGAATAATTCAGCAAGAAAATATATTTGAGATTTTGATCTAAGAATATTCTGTAGAAATATTTCTCTCATTCTAAACACCTATGTGAAATACATATTTGTCTTTAAAACAGGTTATGTTTTTAAAGAGAACTTCAGATGTTGGTGGTATAGCAGTAGAGGTTGACCCTTCTCACTTCATTCCCATTACATTTTGTTGCCATGTGACAGATGGCAGCAGACGGACAGTCTGACACAATGGCGTCTGACACAGAAGTGCAGATGAAGCAAAGATGTGTAACTGAATTCCTCCACATGGAAAAAATTGCACTCATTGACATTCATCAACACTTGCTGAACATCTCTGGAGACCACATACTAGATGTCAGCATAGTGAGACAGTGGGTGGTGTGTTTCGGCAGTGGCAACAGACATTGCAGTAGAATTTTATATGAAAATCTTCAGGAATTGAATGAAAAAATATTTAATCCCCTTCATTAATGGTTGCCATAACTATAAAGATTTATATAAAAAATCAGATAACGTATTCTCTCTCTTATCTGGTAGATCTTAATTCTTTGTTTGCACAGCTGTTGGAGTTTTCATTACATCACTTTCTTTCCACTATTGCTCAGCAGTTAAGATGAGCTTATAATGATTTTGAGCTTTCTCAAGACGAGAAATAAATCCTATTTCCAGGCAGTGGATCTCATCAGAGTTATATCACTAGTTGGGAAAAAGAAGGAAGAATCACTTTATTTTGATATAAACTTATGTCTTGCAGAAATGTGGCAGATGCAATGTGTGCAGTGTCTGAACTTGAGAACTTGATCGTAAAACACAACAAAAGCGAAGTTCAGAAATATGTAACATACAGATGTGAAACAAGTCTTGCCATGAACAGGAAGTAAGCAAGCTTTTCAGCTTCGTGTTAACTGAGACATCCTTGTTCCCAAAAGTGGATTTTAGTCACCTCTAATTAAAAAAAAAAAAAAAGTTATAAAGAAGCAGTCTTCATTTGACTTTGGAAATCTACAATGAAAATTTATTAGAATTATTACATCAGACTTGTAAGTAGACTTATATTCAGTAGAAAGAAATGAGCAGTTTTATAGAGTTATCCATCTCATTCTCAGGTATGCATCCTCAGGTACACATCTAGTATAGTTCTTGTAATTTTCAGTCTAGAAGGACCTTTTATTTTCTGTTGAGTATAAGAGACTTGAGGAAAGTATTTCAAACATATTATTGAAGATATATTGCATTGTGTGATGAATACTACATTAAGTGCTTTCACAATTAGACAAAAAAAGTTTGAAATCTTATGGTTTTTATGCACTTGAGTGACTTACTCCAACTCTAGTTCACTTTCAGTACCTATTTTGTGTGTCTGAATCCTTTGCACATGCTTACTTCAGCTGTCTAGATCTGGATATAAAAAAACATGTGCAAAAGGAACAATACCTTTAGGTCTATAACTTAAAATTCAAATGACAAAGCAATACAAAGCTAAAGTTTAGAAGAGCAAAGTTAACAATACTTGATTCTATTAGGCATCTATATTTTTTTTAATTACTTATTTTTAAAAAGGTGTCTGTTGGAACAGAGAGAGATTAATGTCTTAATATCATCATTTTTTAAAGAAAATTGCAGACTGATTCTGAGATGTGAGAACATGGAGATAATACTTTCAGGGGCTACTTCAAAATATTCATGGGCATGTGCATTTCCTAAGACATTAATAACACTGTCATATGCATAGTTTAAGAAAGGAAGATTTACAAAATATATGAGAAACAATTGTAAGTGTGGAAACTGCATTATTACATAACATGGTAACAAGTTAATTTTTCAAAAAATAAAAACTTTTTCTTAAAATATGAAAGAAAGGTAATCAGCTTATGTAAACATTTTGCTGAAAAGCATGAGGGTTGAGCATGAACCGTTAAGTATCTTAATGCTAAACATAAGAAATACTAAATAATAAATAAATACTAAATATATAAAATACTAATTATCAAATAAATACTAAATGTAAGAAATTCCAAAAGTGAAATAGCTTGTACTTAAGCTGCAGTTGTCTTTTCTTCTTCTTCTTTTCCTTCTTCTTCTTCCCTCTCTTTTTTTTTTTTTTTCAAATTTATTCATTCCTTTATGTTTATATTTTCCCTAACAGTGCGCCATGATCCAGGAAGTAAAATCCTTTTCCCAAGTACAAGAAGGTACAGCAATTGCAACCGACAATCAAAATTCTAAAGGAAGCTTTATAAACACATAGCTGAGGTTAACTTTGTCCTAGTTTCTAACAGAAGTTACGCTTCTCGTAGTGTCTAGTATGAATTTATCTTGTACCTCCGAGATACTGATAACATCCTGGCAGTGTTGAACGGAGCCGAGGACATAACTCACTTCCGCATTCCTCTGCCAGTGAAATAGTTAAGGGGGGCATAAGGAGCTGGGAACTGGGAGGGGACAGGATCAGGGCAGCTGACCCAAATTGACCAAGGAGCTATTCCATCCCATATAACATCATGTGATTGGTTGCTGCGTTTTCCGGGTTCCGTTCGTTACGGAAGGGGCTAGCCGGGAGGAAGGGTCACCAGTGGCTGTGAGCCCTTGCTCTGCGTATCCTCTTTATATAAATATATATATATGTACTGTTATTTCTTTTGTTCTCTTTACTATTTTAGTAAATAGCATTTATCTCAACCCACGCATTTTACTGCATATCTCTCTACTTCTCTCCCCCGTCCCATTTGGGGAGGGGGGAGGGTGAGTGAATAACTGTGTGGAACTCAGCTATCTGCTGATATAAACCATAACAAACTTCTAGAAGAATATCTTGATACAAAGTTCTATTGAGTGAATCTCCATTATTGGATCTCATGTTACGGTGAGGAGTAGAAGTACCAGTGGATCAGGAGCAGAGAGTATCTAGGGTATTTTGAAACTGGTTTTGAGGTCTTCTCAAAATATTAGCTGTCAGATTTCTAGGAAGAAGCATCTTCTGAAATGATCCATCCATGGAAAAGAGTTTTCTATATTGTTATGGGGCATCTGATATGACTCAGTGTTTGATATTGTAAGGTGGATATCAAAAATTGTTTTGGTTTTCCTATATTTCAAACCTCCTAGGGTACTTTACCAACAGACAGCTAGCCAATGCTCTGACTCGAATGTATTAAGTATCTTCTTAACTTTAGGCAGGAAAAATAAGTTAGATAAATTTATTCTCCTTCTTCAATGTCGACATGTGTTTACATATGTTACTGAAGTGAGGCCAAGGTCTCTATCTGCTTCACTCAGACCAATCAGTCTTTAAGCAATCTTAAAAAGAACATGCAACAGATCTAGAGGCTGATCAATACACATTAGACTGAGTGGCTGCAGTCAGGACCAGAAGATGAAGTTGCTCAACAATAACTAATTAATTGACAGTGCCTCACTGGGGATTTAAATGCTAATTAAAGCAGAAATAAAACAAGCTTGAGATAAAGTAACCCTGAAGTTACATAGATCAATCACTGAGACAAAATCACTTTAAATAGAATGTGGCTCTCATCTACCTAGGAAGGCTTCTTGTTATTAATTATTTATTGAAAAATCCCTCCCCTTATAATTTATGTGCCCAGCCACCAAGGAGGATAACACAACTTCTATAGAACTAACATCTGCTCATTCAAAATTCAAAGCACTTCATCAAATAATTATATCAACAGCATCATGATGAAAAAGAGAGTTGGAAGGCCACAAAGGGAGTCTGAGAAGCTTCTTTAGAATACAAGAAGGTAGGCAATTTTAAGCAGTTTGACAGGCTGTTTTACAATGGTCTACTGTGGTTGCAATTTTGTCAGCCATATACTGTAGTGATCAGTGTATTACGTACAGTTTTGTAAAACTGATGTTGATATTTCTCTTGAAGTGTCTCTTGAGTTTTAAGGCATTCATCTAACTGCTGAGAAGTGGTGCAAGAATCTCTTCTGAAAACAATAGCATACCACATAAGAAACATTTGGTCTAACATTCACTGTCAGGCAGAGAATCAAACTGGATAGAAGTGTCTGGGGTTATCTCTCTTCCTACTTAAATAGAGTAGAAAAATGGCTGTAAAAAAAAATTTGACACTTTTGAAAACACATGATTGCATGAAGAGCAGAAAGATAAGAAGTTTTATCAATGAAGTTTCATACTCTACCTATCATTGTTAAATAGAATATGTTCAGGGAGCAAATTAAAAAACAAAAAGGACTTCCGCTAGTACATTATAAAACATATAGGAAATCAGGGAGTTGAGGAGAATAATTTCAGTTTCTGCTATATGAATGACAAGCTAAAAAAATACCCTGCAGTATGCTGACAAAGTAACAAGTAAAACAGACTCACAAGTTGAGATCCAATATTTTTTTTATAATTGTCTTCCAAAAACTTTCTTAGTAGTCATAAAATCTGAAGTATTTTATACTCTGCTGTGCATGGCAAAAAAAAAACACCGTCTCATTGAATATGATGAGATGACTGTAAAGAATTAATAGCCATCATGCAGTCTTGGTTTCACTAACAACAACAGTCATTAAACTTACAGTCATTTTGGTGAGGCCAGGATTTGTCTCTGCCAATAATAAGATCACATTCTGCTAACAAATCTCTGATTGTACCTTCCTTGTGAATAGAATAGAACTAACGTAAAATTAGATATTTCTTGCTGAGAAATGCCCTTTCCAGAAAGCCAAGGTTCTTTTAAAAAAAAACAAAAAACATACCTGAGTATTTTGAGTATTGGAACGGGTCATTTCTGTGCTTCAGAGAGCTGTCCTTGAAGATCTAGTGCTGGAATATCACTGCTATATCTAGCAGTGGAAGTAATTTTATTTGAAACAAATATGGCATTTTCATGCTTTGAGTACATTAATGACGAGTTATGAACAAATGACAAGAAGCTAAATAAGATGAAAATAAGAGAAAAAGTATTTAAAAAAATGATTACATGTGCTATATACTGTCATTCAAGACCATCATATACTTTCCTTACTTCAAAGGTAAATAGATAGGATGTAGATATGTGATGCCAAAATCCTCAGAAGAGCTTGTATATCTTCTCCATAAATGCTTTAATTTTTCAGCCACAGTTTCTGATAGTGCTGAACCTCACTTTCATTTGCAGATATAGTGAGGGGTTATTAGTCCCACTAGCAGCGCCATGTGGCTCAGTGGAGTTGCTTAAAATTATTACATGAATAAAATTTATACAGCTGTTCTTTCCCCCCTTCTATCTTAAATCATAATGGAGATGGATCCAATTCTGTCAATTCCTACACTAGTAAGCACTTTTGCTCAAGGTACCCTTAGCAAGCATCTCAGTGATCATTGGTCTTTATTTTTTCTTTATTTCTCTTCCATCTCCACCTTTCCCTTTCCACACCTCACATTTCATTTCTATCTTTTTATCTCATTTTCTCTCTGCTTTCTGGTTTTTATACTTTCCCACTATCTCTTTTATGGCTCCAATTCTCTACCTAAGACTATCTTACCTGCTAAAATTACCAACTGCATATTGTGTGTAGTATGTCCTTTGAGAGAGTATCTTGAATGAGCCTCATACAAAGTCAGCTGACAACGTAACAATATGCTTGGCTACACGTTTTTATCAATATGTTAAAACATCTTCAATTAAAACCTATCATTTCAGACATTAAAAAGCTAGGTTTGTATTCTATTTTTACCTGATTTAGAGCCGTGAGATCTCACAGTTGAATGGAGGCAGAAATCTCCATTTGGCCTAGGTTTGGTCTAGGCTGGGAAGTAAAAGGCTTGGAACATATGCCCAGTCTGCTCCTTTTCATTTTAAGCTCTTTGACTAAAGCTGCTAGCAAGATTATGAAATCCTATTTTAGATACCTACCTATCTCCACTGTGGCAACTTATCACTAATTCTCAGACTTTAACTACACTGACTAGTTAATTGTTGAAAACTAGCAGCAGCAGTGGTTGAGTGAACTGAGTGCCTTTGCAACCTTCACTTTCAATATATATAGTGTGATTACAATTTGAAGGATATATTGAATTTCACATTGCATATAGTAAACGTATTGTTTCTATTTCTGATCAAGATAACAGCATGCATCATATTGTAAAAGACACAGAGAACACCTTTCCCAAAGAGCTTGCAAAATAAGCAGTAGATCCAGAAAAGTCAATATGCACTAAAGCCCTCAGGTTTTATATCTCATAAATATAAAAATCTGTTTTTATGTTTATCACAGGAGCAGCAAATCTTCAAGGGAGATTTTAATGAGGAAAAGCTAGCAAGAGAAAAGCGTAATACTTTTCACCTGGGCCTTTTTCTGAGTTATCATCACTGGTGAAGTATTTCTCAACAATCTTAAACCTTTCCCATCTACAGTATTTCTTCACTTTTGTTTCCAAAATATTTGCATCTTTCTATGAGAATTCAGAAATACTATGTTAACAATCTATTTAACCAAATTCAAATATCAAATATTGAAAAAAATCAATCAACAACTTCCAAACAAGCTACAGAATACATGTGTATTTTGTTAATTACTTTAGAAAAACAAATCCAACAATATTACAAGTGGCTGTCAGCATCTCTCAAATTATTTGTGATAAATTATTTCTTAATCCAAAGCAACAGCATCTCCATATCCATTTTATAACAACACCTGAGTCTTGCTCTGGATCCTGAGTTCTAAGGATGGAATTAGGATGTAATATAGTTTTTTCCTTCAAAAATGAGAAATAATGAGGATATATGGAGGATATATGGCCAAATTTTACTACTGCAGTGGAAATCGGAGCAATGCTACTGCGTATATACTAGCTGATTTTCATGCTGTAAATAAAATGCCATTTATTTTCCTACAATCTCTATGAAGAATAGCAGGGAAATATTTATAGTGGTATTTATAGTGACCTGTGCCAATAATCCTTCAGAATTAAGTTTTTCTTTGTTTTCCATCTCACGAAGGTCAGATCACATAATTCACTATTGATGTTAATAGCATTATGCGTGACAATAAGAATGAAGTGAATATGGAGAGAGTTATACAGTCACAGAAATACCAATGGAAATTTTGAAAAATATAAATTTAACTTACGATATCTCTTCTATATTTGTATCTAATGTGTTTATTAAAACTGCTAAACACAGTAGGTTTTAAATTAGAAAATAACTCTAAAATATGACATTATATGCCTAGAAAGTAGAGAGATTGTTTTCTATTCATTTTTACTCTATACTTTTCTTCTCTTAATTAATTGTAGCAAGCTATTTCATGAGTAAAACAGAAAAATAGTTACAAGAGATTTTCTTTCCTCTGCTTTTCTGAAGCACTTAGCTGTAAATAAGTTGGATAGGGTTGGCTTCTGATTTCTGCCACTAGCTGTTTCAGAGTCCTTTCCTCATGGAAATTTTTTAGATCCTTCAATTAGTCTAGAATAATGAAGATCTTATTCATAAGTTTTCAGGGAGAGATTAGATCATTTTGATTCAAAAGAGATATTTTGTGTCAAAATTATGGATTTTAGCTTGTTGTGCAATCTCAGTGTGTATTCTCTGAGAAATTACACCAGTATTTTATTTTAAGTGCATTTTATGTCTTTATATTTCTTTAAAAAAATATCTATGACATTTTCACAAAATCTACTGGACAGAATTCTTTACAGAAGAAAATGCATGGATTCCCTGCAAGCTAATCAAGTCATATGAGTGTCTGGGTGAAGGGCTTGGGAAAAGTGAGAGTTCCTCGAAGTCCATGGAAGTTTTATTCCTGAGGCTACAGTAGGGACAGAATTTGATTTTAACCCACAGTTTGCCACCCAGCAAAATGTTACTTTTTCCAGAAAACACATTTTTTTAAAAGAAGAACATATTTTCAGTCTTTTATTTTCGTCTTGGAACATCTTTCCTGACTATTCTGCAAAGAAGTAAACCTGATAGCCTTACATTTTTTCTACTTTAAAAATCATACTCAGAAATGAAAGCATTACATATGCAAAATCTTTTATTATTTATTTCTTTTCCTGGGCAATCCTCTCATTTCATTTTTAGCTTTTACAAACCATTTGGCTTTACGTCAGAATCTTCTTAGTCCCTTTTGTATTTTGTTTTATTTTGTGTGGTATTTTTTTCTCCACTTACAGATTTTCTTGGTTTTTAGTTACCCGTGAGTCTTCCCTTCTTCCATTATTATTTCTGAATAGTGTTTTACATCAATTTCAGAAAAGTTACTTCCGTAACTTTTTGCTTCTTTATTTCACAAATCTATTGTCGAATATCCCATAATGCGTTCTTTTAAAGAACTTTTATTTATTTGACAAGATGGAAGATATTTTACAGAATGATGAAAGAGTATCTCTATCCTGATTCCTGTTTGTTTTTGTTTTCCTTCAGAAGTAGTTTTAGCCTACATAGTTATGTTGACAAACCATTTGCATGCGTTGTCTTGTAACCATTTGCATGTGTTGTCTTGTTTCCTAAAAAATAACATTTTTTATTCTTAAAAAGCATGGATATATTGTTCCTGTTTTCATCACATTAGGGGCACTGAAGTATAAACTTTTGATTTTTCCTTGCTTCTATTTATTTATTGTTTAAAGACAAGCTAAATACTGATGTTTTGGTCCCTTTGATGCTGTCTTATTGTTAAATATGCTTCTGTGCTTGAATCTGCCACTGTCTTCTTGAATGACCTTAGTGTAGTTTAACGAGCTCCCTGATAGACAATGGATTACATGGTTTCACTGCTAGTTCTCTGGTTTAAATTAATTCTATGTCAGTTGTGCCTGAAAGTCATTTTTGTCTTACAGCTGTTCTGTGTTACTGTCCATGAGGAATGAGGTATGGGATTTTATCTATCCACACTATCTATCTCAAAGTGAACAGGTGTCGTCAACATTAAATCATCAAATGATGGCATCCTTCTTGGTGTTGGAAAATGTGAAGAGCATCAAAACAGTTCTTCCTCTCTTGAGATGATCCAGCTGTTACAACAATGTTTTTTGTTCAGAGGACATGTGACACTGTGTGTATGATGCTTCTTATTGAAAACGTCTTTGAAATAATTGTAAAATATATTATATTATTCTGAACTCTTATTAAATTGAGCAAAAAATAATGTTTGGATTATTAGATCTGACAGAACTTCTGATGAAAGAATATAGAGTAAAATGTTAATATTTGTCTAATTCTACAATTGTCCCATATATTTTGATCAGAATCTAATAATTGTACTTAAAGTGAAATTGCTACAACAGTAAAAATTTATGAGACAAAGAAAATGTAAAATTACAGTGTTTTAATCTCCTATAAAATATTACAATTTTATTTCATATCATTTTAAAAGCTTTTGATTCCTTGTTATCATGATTGGTAAGATTCAGCATGGCAGCCAGCACTTCTGTATAGAATTGTAACAATATTTCACCTCAAAACATGTTTTGTTATTCCTTTATTATTATTTATAATATTATTTATAGTTACTTGCTGTGTTAAAAATATAGATTTAATTTCCTAGTAATTATCTAACTACGCTTGTAACTCATGAAGCAATGATTAGCTATGAGATGAGCACCGTACTAATCATTGCAATTTCATCTTCCAGAGCAATATACATGAGTTGCTCTGAAAGTAATGCCTCCTATTTATTTCCATGGAAATTACAACAGATACAAAGAGCACAATGGCACTATTTGATACAGTAAATTCTCAGCTATTTTCAACGTAGTCACCACCGTTAGCTATGCACTTTCATCAGTGTTGAACAAAAGCCTGCCTGCTGCGCTGATAAACATCTGCACCAGTGGAGGTGACCCACTGTTTCACAGCTGCTATGACGTTGCTAGGAAAATGTTGCTCATGCAGTCCATCCTTCATCATCTCAAACAGATGGATGTCAGAAGGCACCAAATCTGGATTGTATGGTGGTTGTGTTAGGACAGTTCAACCAAGATGGGCAATGTGCTCCATGGTCTTCAAACTGGTACAGGGACTGGTGTTATTGTGTTTCAAGATAAAGGTTGTCTTCTTCCTCCTGTACAAGGAAAGGCTTAGAGACCTTGGTCTGTTCAGCCTGAAGAAGAGAAGACTGAAAAGGGATCTCATCAACATTTTTAAATACCTAAAGTGGGGCTAGGCTCTTTTCAGTGCAGTGACAGGATCAGTGGCAAAAACCAGAAAACAAAGTTCATACAAGCATGACAGAGAACTTTTTTTTCGTGAGGGTAACAGAGCACTGGAACAAGCTGCCCAGAGAAATTGTGGTGTCTCCTTCTCTGGAGATACTCAGGACTCAACTGGACAATTTCCTGTGCGGCCTGTAGTGTGGAACCTGCTTTAGCAGGTGGATTGGAGTTGATGTTCTCCAGTTGTTCCCTTCATCCCCTTTGATTCCGTGGTTCAGCCAAGTAACTATTAGCTAGGCAGAAACATTACTGTTTTATAATATCCTATAATCTTATCAATTTAACAAGCACAACTTGAAGAAACCACGACCTAGACTGCTCTGACATTCACACAAGCTCTCCTAGAGTTATTCTTTTGATAAGTAAGTCCTCCTTGGCAATATCATTAATCTCCACATGGATGAGAGAGAAGGGAGTATAGTCCAAACAGTATCTTTACAGCACCTTGAAAGCTGGCAAGGTTGATATGCCTGGTGGTTAGTTATACAAATGCCAAGCAATATAAAAACAGTTAGATTCAATTTAAGAAATTGAAAAAAAAAAAAACAGTTAAAAAAAAAAAATCACTGAAGAGCTGAGACAAAAAGAAATCTCTAAGCCAGAAAATCTTGATCCACTTAGACAAACACAAACAAGAAAGAAAAATAATTACATTGTCATCAGTATATGTTCCAAAAGTTATATGGGGTAATTACCTCTGGCAACAACTTTAATAACAGCTGAATAATAGAAAATAAATAAGTAACGAGATTTAACCTTTTTAGAATATTCTGATGCTACTTTCAATTTAATTAGGTATGAACTGAAAATATGACTTCTGAATGATAAGGCAATATAACGTGATTTAACCATGCAGTTAAGATGTTCTTTACAAAAAGACTGAATTTGGAAAATAAGTAAGTTAGGCTTGGCAAATTAAGTTATTGTACAGAGCAATGCATTATATTAAAATCTTTAACAATTTCAGTCATTCAGTTGAGCTCAATTGATTTAATACATGATTTTTGTGTGCTCTGGTACTGCATAGTGAGCACAAAAAAAAATCCTCTATAATATTAAAAAAATACTAAAAAATGAAGGTGAACAAAAATTTATGTTAGCTTGTACTTCTCCCAGCTCTACTGTGTATTCAATCTTATTCTACTGATGATATGAGGAACCTGAGTATTTAATTGACAAGAAGTATCTCTCTTGGCCTCTAAAATTTCAGGGAAATTTGGTGCCTAAGTGAGAGAAGCTTGTTCATACATAGAATTAGTAATTTTATTCTGCTTCTCTTGGAACATTCATCCTTACAGTTTGAGTGCTTCATTTATTTTCATACACTGCAAATCGTGTGGAGTATTATCCTCATTTTACAGAAGAAATTCAACAGAAGAGGTAATTTATTAATTGTTAAAAGATATTATTTGGGTATCTAGTTTGTAAAAGGTTTCTTTATTGGCCAGATTTCTTCAAGTGTGCATTATTTTATAGGATTTTCTATGTTAGAGCCCAGATCCTACTGAATTTACCTAAATTTGTGAATGTACCAGGAATCTGTTAATCACCATGCAAGGTCTCAGGTTGAGAAACCAAGAAGGGGGAATGCAAACAGTTCTTGTGAAAAGTTTGGGTTAAACAAATATATTTTATTTTTTAACACGTAGAGACTGAGGAGCAGACGTAAATTAATATGCACTGGTATAATATTTTTCTATCAGAAAATTATAATTCCTGAGAATTGAAATATTTCAGCAAGATGCATTTCAGAAGTTACATCTTCTTATGGCTCACCTGTTTAATTTACAATTATATTTATCTCCAAGAAGTAGTATGAGGATTTTCTTTACACAGAAAAACACAGGGTGCAGAATGAACAATGCATTAAGAAGCATATTTCAAGATTCCTTGTGCCATTTAAAAAGTCTTGGTGAGGCAATGTTTGGAACATCTCAGCCATGCTCAAGAGAAATAATTCTACCCTGGACTAGTGAAAAAAAATAATAGCAGACCAAAAAAATATATATAAAGTTCTTCACTGAAAGGGATGTTACAGCAGGCTTACTCCAGTTACGTATACCACAAAAATAATCCTCAGAACAAACTTAGGTAAAAGAAATTGCAAAAAAAAATGGTAATTTTATTCTTCACTTCATAAAAGTATAGTTGAGGAAAAAATTCTTCAATGAGATTTTGCATGTGTGCTTTCTGAGATTTAAACAACAGCAAGAAAATAGAAAAGTGGGAGTATCATTGACACCCACTTAATTCAACAGCAAGTCTGGAAGCCAGGACTTGCTGTGCAGATTTCTATGGGTTAAAATAGCAAGCAAGGATTATCATTACTGTTCTTTTCTGTTATGAAAAAATAGAGAGAAAAGAGGAAATCGTATCTGGTATGGTTTCATATTTGCTTTCTGCTGGCAGAAAAATTACAGACTTTTGAGAATCTTGACTTCCATTACACATACTGATGTGTTAGCTATTGCTCAACAGTGTTTGCACAGTATCAAGGCTTTCTCTTTTTCTTATTTTGCTCCCTTCAGCGTGCACAAGATTGGAGATGCACAAGAAGGTGGGAAGAGATACAAGGAGGCAGATGACCTGAACTAACCTGCAGTAAAATGGAGAGGGGAGGGGTTACGTAGGTTAGACATCTTTTGCTCAAGAGCTCTCTAGGAATCTATGTGTGGGAGGTAGTGGCTACCTTAGTGGCTATCAATCCTTCCTTCCTTCCTTTCCTCCTTCTTTCTGTCCTTCGTTTCTTCTTGCTTTCTTTCTCCACTTCTCACACGAATTTTGTTCGTTTTACTCTTCCTTTCCTCTTTCCATGTTCCAATAGGAGTGGAGGAAAAAGTGAGTGTATGATTGTGTGGTGCTTAGCTGCATACCAGGCTTAACACACAACAAACTTAAAACATATACTTTCAAGAAAAGAAAATAAATGTGTACATTGTTCTTGTGGTTTAACACAGCAGATAGCTAAGTCCCACACAGTTGTTTGCTCACCCTTCCCTCTCCCAAGTGGGATAGGGGAGAGAATTAAGGGAAAAATACAGTAGAACTCCTTTGTTGGGATAAAAGCTATATACTAAGACAGCAGAGAAAATAAAATAAATAACAGTATGTATATATATATATATATATACAATAAAAAAAAAAATAGATAGTACACAAAGCAAGGGACCACCGACCAATACCCAGCCAGGCAGCAGCCCCTCCTTTGGCTTACTGCCCTTCCGTAAAATCACATTATGTCATATGGTACGGAACAGGTCTTCAATCAATTTGGGTCAGCTGCCCTGGTCCTGTCCCCTCCCAGTTCCCGGCTCCTTATGCTCCCTAACTGCTTCACTGAGGAACTGAATATGTCATTGGCTCTGTTCAACACTGCCAGGGGTTATCAGTTTTGGTTTTCTTCTGGAACAAAAACATAGCTTCATACCAGACATTATGAGAGGAGTAACTTCTGTTAGAAACTAAGACAATCGTTAATAAAATATAACTTCATCAGAAATACTTTATTTTTGTAAATATCTTTTAATTTAATTTGTACACCAGAGAGGTATCAATTTACACATCCAGATCAAAGAAAGTGGAAGAATGCTTGTGAAGCTGATATGACTGAAGATCATCTGTACTAGATGATGGAATGAAGGCACTCTTGATACTATTGCTATAAATGCACATCAACAAGAAATTTCCACGGCCTTCATTCCACAATGCATCTGAATAAAAAAGATAGGAAACAAAGAGTAAAGATAGGAAAGAGATACTACAGGACTTTCTTAGAACATTACTCAGAAGCATAATGGGGGTGAAATTTTGCAGCTTCAGACCTTTCAGTAATAACTCTAAATGATCAGTGACCTAGGTTTGTTCCTTTTTCCGTTTTTTTCCCTTGCCTTGCCTTCCCTTCCTCCCTCTTTTTTTTTTTTTTTTCCCAAAACATTTCTACATCTTAAGTGGAATAAGGCTGTATCTAAATTACACTACAGTGTTTTCTTAGATTGAATACCATTGAATATGATGATGTTATATTTTAATAGGTAATACTCTCAGATCAAGCTCTAAAGACAGCTGCTATTAGAGTAATCACTGATTACTGGAGTGCAGAAATAAACAATGTATAAATACGTTGATAAATAAAAGAGCATCGGGGAAAAATATATACACAACACTTACAGCTATTTACTCCTACCTCAGACTAGCTCTGAAAGACACTTAAATATTTTGCCTGAGACAGGTATAACACAACCCAACACTTACTTTGAGACTTCTCTGTGCCCATGTAGGTTCTAAAGAATTGCTATCTTTTGAGTGTGCTCTTCCTGTTCAGTGCCTGAAATAAGTCTGAAGTTACTCTTCTTGCAATGTCTGAAGTATACAATCTGTGCTGTTGCTCATCAGGTTTTTTTTGTAAAGTAGCACTGATAGTATTCATTAGATGCCTTGAAGGGACCTGCAAACATCTTAATTTTCCACTCTCAGCTAGGCTTGCACTGATACCTGACTGGATTCAAGGTTATTATCTTCCATAGAAGTCCCTTATGTTTTTAATCATGATATGTGAGTTACATAATTTAACACTGCAGACATGAAAGCAAAGAAAGTATAATACTTAGAAGTCTGATGTAAATGGGTTATAATGAAGGTTCGCTCATACATAGAATCTGTCCTGTCTTTAGAAACATTGCAGTTACCTTGTTTGCTTATTAAAAAAGAAAATAAGGTAACTTTTTTCTTAAGAGTATTTGGCTGCTTTCTACAACTATTTTTGATTCGTAAGGAAACACAGGATCAAACTGTGGTAATAATTAAATTAGTGTTACACAGTAAGCTCTGACGTGATCTTGAAACCACATAGCAATATATTTAAGAATTATACTCTGATGTTTAAAAGAATTCCTTTCATTATAATGCATGAAGATGTTAATATACAAATAATGTAAATAAAACAGAAAAGATCTGTCTAGGGCTATGTATTGTTAAGGTACATAGGTGATATTTTTGGACATCATTGTTTTGTGTCATATTGCATTCAGATGTGCAAAGAAAGTAATAAAAAAGTCATTCTTATTACCTGTTTTCAGCTGCAACAGGACTGTAACCTTCTGTGACAATCTGATTTGCAATTGTCGGAAAGAAATCCAACGCTGGTAAAAATGGTTAATTGCATTCTACAAAAAGCACAATATATTTTTATTCTATGAGAGCTAGTTTTATCAGATATGATTTAAGTAGAAAAAAATATTTGACTAACATTTTGCTTATCATCCAGCTTTGTTTCTCTATATAAATCCTATAGGAGTCATCTGATTTATGGAAGCTTCACTATGAAATCTTGGCTAATTGTCTCCTGTTGTGTTTGTGAGCTACATTGAACTGCATGTTGAACTCCCTCACATGTCAATGGTAATTCTGCACAAAATTTTAAATGTTGCTCAGTGATCACTTTTCTTTAAGGAACAGTAACTTACTAGGAGAGCTTAACAAACTGAGCAGGGATTTCAAGCAGACAAAGTTTGAGGCAGGATTCAGTAGGCTGTAACAATCAATATTTCTGACAGAATGTGGGGTGTTTTTTGCTATTTCCAACAGCACACTTTGACCTAATTGTATTGAACCCCGCATTCTGGAAATGATCTGAAAGTAGAAATAAACATCACTTTTATGCAATCTTTTATGACATCAACAGTCCTTGTCTTTATCTTGTCATCTTCCCCACGCCATGTATAATGACACAATTCAGAATACCTGTTTACGTACTAAGTAAAGTTATTCATGAAGTCAGATCATTAGAATTAAAATATTTTTTATACTTAAGAAAAAGACAAGAATATGTATTCATTGACTGAATGCAAATTATGTCTGATATCACAAATAAACTCAGAGAAGGGCACTTTAATTCAATTGGCATGTTGTGGTTTATGGTAGAAAGTCTGATGACCAAAGAACTAATCACACTCCACAGCAATAACTGTGGAAATGCTATAGACAGATAGATGGACTAAGGCATCATTAGAAACAGGTAATAAATCTCATACCATACGAAAGACAGTTTCTATCAATGATGAAATATTCAGGAAAGCTTAATACAGTAAGGTGCCAGGCACCTGGTGAGAGCAGGTCTTTGCCTTCAGACTTACTCTCATTGAATAGAACAGAAAAGCTTTCTAAAGGCTTGGACATTCCTTCAAGGCACAATTTTGTGCTAAAGAAAAGGTAAGCATGATCCCTTTTCCATACTCCACTTTAGTATTTGTCTCTGAGTTATTTCTCTGAACTACAGTGAGAAATAAAAAGCAAGGAGCTTGGAGAGAATGCACAAAATACACAAATTATTGTTCACAGCAACAGAACGCAACTTTAAGTCTATTTTAGAGTTCTTATACAGAAAATACTGAATATAACCCTAACTCTAACCCAAACAACAGAAGGGAAAATCTTGTACCAGTGTACAGCCATATTAGAATTTCCTTACAGTTCTATTTACAACTTTACTTTCCGTCTTCCTGCAAAAGTGCAGATATAACATTGGCTATATGAGTGGTCCATAAATTAGGTTAAGCTATATATTAGTTTATAGACTTTTATTTATACTCTCTCATAGTCTGAGGACCCCCTGCAGTTCTTAGTGTTCACACACAAGCTACATTTCTCACCTCAGATTACAATAGCCCTGTGAGCCTCAGTTACTCCAAAAGAACGCTGTGCATGTAAGATCAGATGGATCATGTATACAACCTTCAATTTGGTGAAGAAGTGAACAAGAAAGACTTAACAAACTGATAGCAGTCTAAACATACCGTTCTTTTTTTTTTCTTACATTTATGGTTCTCATTCCTATTGTGCAATCTGATCTGACTAAATGAAAATATATATAGAAAAATTGGTGAATAGATGTTGTAATTTTAAGCATTGCTTTGCACATTGATGACAACATAGAAGTGCATTTTTAATAATTTACCACAAAAAGAGGTATATTTTCAAAATAATTCTTAGAATTTCCTTTCAAGTAACTGATATATGGATCACTTTCAAAACACTCCACCAAATAGAGATCTTATTTTGTCATTTTGTCCACGTTCCTTTCCAAAAATCAGTAGAAACAGTAACAATGCTTTGAGCCCAGCTGATCTGTACAGCTGTAATTCTTATGGTCTCTGCCTTACACTTGCCCCTGAGAATAAGGCAGATATGTCTGGAGCCAATGTAGTATTGTTTCTAAAGACAGTGGTTATATCTCTTTCATCAGGAATTGATATGAAAAGCAGAAGACCGCAATCATATGCCTGAGGCAAAGTGTTCTTGCTGCCCATAATGATTAAAATGCCAAAGAAGTTGAGGCAGTGACATTGGAAAATACATTTGTAGACCTTATGTGTTGTGTTACAGGCAAAGAATAAATTTAGTAATTTCTAAAGCTAGGACTATTCTTTTTTAAGTGTTTATTCCATTTTTAGAAAAGTAATATATCATTAAAAGAGGATTATCCTTTTCAAACTCATCAAAATTTTTCTACTATACAAATGTATTAAATTCTGGTATTAAAAAAAAAAAAGTAATAAAGGCTGTAGTAGTCTGGAACAGCAAAAATTTAACATAACCACATTGTTCAGTACAAAAAACTTTTTTTTTCCTAGACCAGCACACCTTTCTTGTCAAAACCTTTCCCATCTTTACATCTCTGTTCATGTGAGATTCTTGTTCCATAACTGGAAGATTCCATACTGCCCCACTGTGGGGCTGTATAGCCATAATATGTAGCCTTAATTCAATACAGCCAGGAGCAATCTGAGGACTATCAAGAAGGACTACAGAGATCTGAGAATGGTGGTAAGGGACTCTGGAGTGCAGGTAACTTTTTCATCAGTTGTCCTGGTTAAAGGAAAGGGATTTCAAAGGGAAAAAAATTGTTTTCATCAACAATTAAATTGAGTTTTTCATTGTTATTTTTACTTCAGTAATTTTACTTCAGTTTTCAGGAAAAGAAAATCTGAAAAACAGTTTATGATTTTCATGATAATACCAGGCATGAATTTTGGCCATTATATATTAGTGTGAGTGACAGCATTACGGTTGCTTACAACTGAGGATGAATTTATCGGAGATGTCAAGACTGGAGGGGTATAGGATGGGTAAAAATAGAGTCAAGCCTCCAACTCTCAGAAGGGTAAATTTTTGTGTGTTTAAAGCACTAGTGCGTAGAATTCCTTGTGAAATTTTCATCATATAGGAAATAAGTGAAGGCTGGGAGATACTTAAAGGCATTTTTCTTAGAACAGAAGAGCTCTCAATCCTGACTTGAAAGAAGTTAAGCAAGCAAGACGAGACCAGCATGGCTAAGTCAAGATGTCTTAACCAAACTAAAACACAAAAACTAAATTCATGTGGAGTGGAGGCTTTCCACTCAAGGATACATATCATTGGAATATTATAAGGATGTGTCCTGAGAGTGTGGGGAGGGCAGCAAGAAAGCAAAGGCACAGCTGGAGCTGAACTTGTCTAGAGATTTGAAAAATAACAAGAAAGTTTTCTGTAGGCAAATAGGACAGCACATGCTAGCAATGCGCACTTGTAGCCCAGAAAGCCAACAGACATTCTAGAGAAGGCCTAGAGAAGGGCCACACAGATAATCAGATAGCATAGGATCGACTCTCCCATGAACATATGCTGAGAGAATTGGAGAAGGTTGAGGTACTCAACAAATTTTTTGCCTCAGTCTTGTCTGAGAACTGCTCATCACACAACCCTCAAACAAATGGTTCAGAAGGAGGGGACTGGGGAAGCAGCGTCCCTCCCACTGTGAGTGAAGATCAGGTTCGTGACCACCTGAGGAACCTGAACATACACAAGCATATGAGTCCCAATGAGATGTATCTCAGAGTCCGGAGGGAATTGGCTGACGAAGTTGCCAAGATACTCTCAATAATATTGGAAAAGTCATGGTAGTCAAGTGAAGTTCCTGGTGACTGGAAAAGAGGTAATATCACACCCATTTTTAAGAAGGCTAGAAAAGATGACTCAGGGAACTACTGACATGTCAGCCTCGCCTCTGTGCTACAAAAGGTCATGGAGCAGATCCTGCTGGAAGCTATGCTAAGGCACATGAAAGAGAGGGAGGTGATACAAGACAACTAGCATGGTTTCACCAAGGGCAAGTCCTGTCTGACCAATCTAGTGGCTTTCTATGATGTTGTAACTGCATCAATGGACAAGGGAAGAGCCACTGTTGTCATCTATCTGGATTTCAGCAAAGCCTTTGATATGGTCCCCTATAACATCTTTCTCTCCAAACTGGAAAGATATGGATTTGGTGGGTGGACTGTTCGATGGATGATGAACTGGCTGCAGGATCAAACCCAGAGAGTGGTGGTCAGTGGCACAGTGTCTGGATGGAGATCAGTGATGAGTGGTGTTCCTCAGGAGTCAGTGCTGGGACAAATACTCCTCAATATCTTCATGGATGATATCGAAAGTGGGATAGAGTGCAGCCTCAGCAAATTTGCAAATGATACCAAGCTGTGTGGTGTAGTTTACACACCTGAGAGATGGGATGCTACCCAGACAGACCTAGAAAGTCTCGAGCAGTGGGCACAGGAGAACATCATGAGGTTCGACAAAGCCAAGGGCAAGGTCTTGCACCTGGGCCGTGGCAACCCCCACTATCAATACAGGCTGGGGGATGAAAGGATAGAGCACAGCCCTACAAAAAAGCACTAGGGGGTACTGGTAGATGGCAAGTTGGACATGAGCCAGGAATGTGCCCTCGCAGCCCACAAAGCCAACTGAATCCTGGGCTGCATCAAAAGAAGCATGGCCAGCAGGTCGAGGGAGGTGATCCTACCCCTCTACTCTTCGCTGGTGAGACCTCACCTGGAGTACTGCGTCCAGATGTGGAGTCCTCAGCACAGGAGAGACATGGACCTGTTGGAGTACGTCCAGAGGAGTGCCACTAAAATGATCCAAAGGATGGAACACCTCCCCTATGAGCAAAGGCTGAGAGCTGGGGCTGTTCAACCTAGAGAAGAGAAGGCTCCAAGGTGACCTGATATCAGCTTTTCAGTATCTATAAGAGGGCTACAAGAAAGAGGGGAACAGACTCTTTAGCAGAATCTGTGGTGATAGGACAAGGGGAAGTGGTTTCAAACTAAAACAGGAGAGATTTATGTTGAATGTAAGGAAAAAGTTCTTTACAATAAGAGTGATGAAGCACTGGAACAGGTTGCCCAGAGATGTGGTGGAAGCTCCGACCCTGGAGACATACAATGTCAGGCTGGACAAGGTTCTGAGCAACCTGATCTAGCTGTAGGTGTCCCTGTACATTGCAGGGGAGTTGGACTAGATGATCCTTAAAGGTTCCTTTCAACTCTAAGGATTCCATGATTCTATGATTCTATGATCTCAGAGAAGGCTCCAGGGAGACCTTACAGCAGCCTTCAAATATTTAATGGGGGGCTTCAGGGAAGATAAGGAGGAACTATAACAACAATAAACTGTGAGAAACTGGACAAGACTGCCCAGAGAAGCTGTGGATGTCCCATCCCTAGAAGTGTTCAAGCCCATGTTGGATGGGGCTTTGATCAACCTGATCCAGTGAAAGGTGTCCTGGACAATGGCAAGAAGTTGGAACTAGGTGATTGTTAAGGATCACTTCCAACCCAACCCATTTTATGATTCTATGAGTAAGATTATTTTTTCTTTCCTCTCACAGGCCTAATGCTCAATCCCATTTATGCTAAAGGCTTGTCTGTCTGTCTGTCTAGTGGTTTGTGTGTGTGTGTGTGTGTGTGTGTGTGTGTGTGTTTTGCTTTGCTTTCAGGTATTGTGGTTCTTTTTTTTGGGGGGGGGGNTGTATTGTGGTTCTTTTTTTGTGGGGGGGGGGGGTTGGGGGAAGGTATTAGTTCTTAATCTTTCTGTGGCATTGTCAATTAACTGTGTTTATGACAGTAGCACTAGTTTTTCTTGGCTTTATTTCCTTCTCTTGGTGCATCTATTCTCATATCATAGTGGAGCATTAGGAATTCAGTCAATTTCTAAGCTGTAAACCATTCCTAGACATTTTCTTCTGTTTTGCTTTCTTTGATATGTGGTAATATTTTGTGTCATGTTACTATTTGAATATTTTGTGCATAGTTCAGAAGGTTGAAAATAGTAGATACTTTCGTAATTTTACAGTTCAGCATTAATCTCTGGCATTCCTTTACACATTGGAAAATTAAAAACAAAAAGCAGCTTTCCTTCTATTCTAACAGTGCTATCAGGAAAAAGTACATACAGTGATGATTCTTTCGAAGTTTACGAATTCAAAAAATTTATAAACTGAACCCTAATGACTGGCTTATATTTTTTAAAAAAATAGCATAGAATTATTATGATGTAGAATTACTTGCAGATTAAGAAAATTCTAGACAATACTTGTCCATAGCTTCCTTTGGAGAAGTACTGGCCTGGCTCACATTTAAAAAACAAGGTGAAATTATAGTCAGTCAAAAGGCATATAAGTATATTTTGCAATTAAAATTTATGTAAGTTAATGTATGACTCATGATGTAACTAGGTCCTTAATAGCACTGGTATAAAAGTTTGTCAGGACACTCTTTATAGGACCAAATTGTTATTTTAATATCTAAAAATACCTATTTAGTGACAAAATTTATGTTCATTTGCTTGGTGAGCAGAGATTTTATCTTCAACTATTTAGTGCCTGAATAAATCAGTAAGGTCAGATATAGTTTACAAAAAGAAAATAAAGTAAAAGATCATATAACTTAGAGAAAAATGTACTTCAGGAAATGTCATTTGAGCTGTAAAATTCCTGAGAAATTTATAAGAGCTAAAAATTTTGCTTTTTAAAAAAATTCTTTCTTTGGACGTCTACGGTTTTCAGAGTCCTTTTACAATTATCAAATCATAGAATCAGCAGGGTTGGAAAAGATCTCCAAGATCAACTAGTCCAACCGTCCACCAAGATTACCCATTAAACCACTAAACCATGTCTCTTAGTACCTCAAGTGCGGGTGCCTTACATATCTTCACATATCATCAGACCTGACTAATATGTTATCAGTTTAGTATTTTGGAATTTTTACTTCTGTTTGGGACAGTAATTTTTAATGTCTGATGTTCTGGGTTTTTGTTTGTTTGTTTGTTCGTGATTTCTTCTGCTGTATGGTTATTCTCTGAAATGAAGAAATAAGATTTTTCACATCTTCCTTTCTTTTTTCCCCTGGAGCCTTAAGATAATTTTCATGTTCTTCTTTTATCAGCACTGGATAACATTCTTCAGTTTTCAAAACATATAAAATGCTTTAGAAACTTTCATGTATATTTAATACAAGTGATATTTTGATGTTTACTGCCTCAGTAGTTTTCAACACTGTGAAAAGATGAAAATGTCTCTCATTGATTGCTTTTGAAAAGTAGCCATCTTTGGGTAAGGTTTTGTCACTCCATTCTGCTTTTAAAGGAGTGCCAAGAGGATGAATGAACATTTAAACTAGCATAATACTCTTATAATAATGCATTTAAAGAATAAATTTTAAGCCTGTAAGATACACTGAAGAAATCTACGTATGGGTTTATAAAATTTTTGCATACTCAAGTATTCCAAGTGATCTTCAGTTTTACATGCCTTATTTAAAATTATAGCAACACTTTCTTGGAATACTTGATTAGCTCAATTTAATCTATGTGCACAACAGCCTTTTTGATGAAGTTCTTGTTACACATACAAATTAAAAAAATCTTGGACAAAAAAGAATTGCAATGTTTTCTTAAAGCTTTAGTCTCATGTAAGAGTAAGTTTGTTATATGGGAGACCTAGCAGATAGAAATAGAGACTCTTTATCATGGAATATTACTATCAGCATAGAAGGAGGGGTAACAGCTTTAAACTAAAAGAGAGTAGATTTAAATTAGATATTAAGAAGAAATTCTTTACTATAAGGGTGGTGAGGTGGGGTTGTTCAGAGAAGTTATGGATGCCCCATACCTGGTCAGGTTGGATGGGACTTTCAGAAATGTGATCTAGTGGAAGGTGCCCTGTCCACAGCAGAGGACTTTGCACTAGATGATCTCAAAACATTCTAATATTCTTTGATTCTATTCAGAATGTGAACAGTATTTGACATTTTTTAATTTTACAACTCTTAACATTTGCCTTGCTCACTGGAAACATGATATGATTCTTCAAACTAAAAACTAAAAAGTATCTCTATACAACATAGATACACAAGTAGAGTACTTCATGTTGCTGACATGACTACAGAGGAATATTTTATGCTTGAGATCTGCAAATATGTATCAGGCACAACTTCATAATAAACATTTCAAATCAAGCACATACTTGCACTAGAATTGTTTAATCAAAACAAAAAAAATAGAAGCTTGTGATGCATTAGAACTCTTTTGAAAAAGATGCTTTCTCCTCAGTCCTCTCTCTTTTTTTCTGGCAATTGATTTCACAACAGATTTATACTGATTTTAGTAAGGTGCTTGAAAACCGTATAATTTCTGTTTTAATATTTTATGGCAAGTTACAGATAGGCAATATCTGCAGTAAACATAACTTATTTAAATCAACTAACTGGAAACAAACAGCAGCCAACTATTTTCACTCATAGTGATGTACATTTTCAAGTCCACTCAATGCAGACATTTCTAATCAACAGGTAAATCTTAGAAATGTAAGTAGTATTGTAGTATGAAACAGAGAAAAATTGAGTTTGAGGATAAAATGATACAATCAGAGGACAATGGTTTTTGGAAGAGACCTCAAGAAGCCTCAGCCATACTCCCTATCATGAAACAACTATTAGAAATTAAAACAAACAGCAACAAAATCAGCACTCAGAAAACCATTTACTGCACTGTGTCTATTCTGCTGTGCTTCCAGCTCTGACATAGTTAAGGTTAACACTTCTTTTTGATTAAACATTGATCATCTAAGTATTCTAAATAAATTAATAAAAAAAAAAAAAAAAGCTTTACAGTTCATGGTGGTACATTAACATCACAGGTCAGCATTCTAAACTGGAGGACTACTTAACTAAGAATTAGTAAGTGTTTATTTGAAAAAAAAATATGTATACATCCAACAATTTTCCCAGCTGACTTATTCACATCTGAAGATTAAATCCTGCTCTGTTTATGAACAGAGTGGATCTATTTGTTGGCAACTATTCAATTTAGAGTATGAAATCTTCTGCACAACATCAGGAAAAGAAAAAATAAAAGCTCAAAAATAAGACTGAATATAGAGAACTTAATATACGTTGCATTAAATTCAGAAAAACAAATGAACAAACAAACAAGAAAATTCCAAGAAAAAAGATTTGACTATAGTTTTGAATTAGATTTTTTAAAACATTAATATTTTATCAATAGTCTTTATCTTGTCTTCATGCTTCAAGGGAACATATATTAATGAGGGAGAAAATATCTTTAGAAGCAAAGTTTAAAATGTCAGACCATGGCTGGAGATGAGTTTGCCCTATAGATAAGTCAAGGAAATTATAAACTGATTTAAAGAGCCTAAATCATATCTTATTAAGTAAAAACAGTTGCATTACAACAAGAAAACAATGCTCTGTACATCTATCTATGCGTTACTGATTAAGGATTCACCTTTACTGTGAATTGCTTCAAAATAACATTTTTCAATGGGAAAACTTCATGGTGTTCAGTAAGACAAGCATAACTTCCTTTTTCTTTAAGAAAGTATGAAATATCTGAAAAAAAATATCCTTAACATCTTACTTTCTTTGATCAAA
Source organism: Penelope pileata (assembly GCA_013396635.1). Classification (NCBI taxonomy): domain Eukaryota; kingdom Metazoa; phylum Chordata; class Aves; order Galliformes; family Cracidae; genus Penelope; species Penelope pileata. The sequence goes on along the minus strand of WBMW01002998.1, from coordinate 14,953 downwards.
ACTATAAATTAAGAATTAAGATATCAAGAAGTGATATTCCTACTGTGATTTTTCTTTCTATGAGTAAAGAAATCAGATCTTAAAATTAATTAGATTCCAGACACTATTGAACTGTCCTTCTTGAAATTTGCACAAATATAATAGGGCCAGTACTATTCTCATTTATTTCCCATGAAATTCTATTACAGTAAATAGATTGTTATTGAATCTAAGACTTTGCAGAGTTAAGTTCCTTGATTCAGAACGAGAGGTCTAAATAACAATAGTCTTCCTTTACATGGTAGATTACCTCATATTCCTTCTATAGTTCATTTTTGCATATCAGAATAAAAATATAGATTGTGTATGCCTGAGATAAAGAAACAATGGCAATAGAAAATGAATCATTTTGTAAATATACAAGAGAAATTTTTACTCATTACCTCACTGTAATCTAGAGCTTAATACACAATAGTCAGAATGGCAGCCTAATCATAGCCCACAAGAAGGAAATCATTGTCAGACATCAGACATTCTTTCCAATTATGAATGCTGTACAAAGTATTCTAAGAACTTAAGCTCCAAGGCACAGTCACAGTGTCAGTGCCAAGAAAAAAAACAAAAAACAACAAAAAAAATGTCTTCCAGTTTGGATTCCTAGTTTTAAGTCTCTCCTAAACTTATGCAATTATACTCTTTTCCCTTTGTTTAAGCAAATAAAAAGGTAATTGTTACTTCTGAAACAAAACAGAAGGATCGAACTTCTTTCCTGCTCTCCATTATTCAATAGTTCTGGAGTTAGAGCACTCTCCCATGGTAAGAAACAGAGTTTCAATTGCCCTTCCAATCTGGTGGAGAACTAATTCTTGTACTTTGCATCTCACAGCATACCCAAGCAGCCCAAGAGTTGTTTATTTTTTGGTGGTTATCTACTGTATTCACCTCACACTAAACAACCTGTAGAAGGAAGATTTATACATCACCTACAGTTAGGTACTCTCAGCCCCAGATTAGACAGATGTGTTCTTATTTACACTTTCATCAGATCCTCATATCTAGTTTCTTTTATTCTGCAGTTAAAACAACTACAAGAGAAAGGATACTGAATGCATTCCTAAACTTTCCAATCTAGCAGATCAACTTGTAGCTAAAATACTTGCTTGAAAGAACATACAACTTTATATCTTCCCCAGACCGAAAAAAATTAAACCTAAGTCATCCATTTCTTAAGTCACTTAATCTTCAGTAATAAAAACAGGTAACTATATGCTTTTTTAGTTGACATCTTTCTTTTTTAACAGTAGAAAGTCTTTCCAACATATTTTGCTTCCACCATTTGTCATCATCTTAAAAAATTGCGTAGTACAATTTCCATTGATAAAATAATGCCTTAACTGCGAAACACAAAGTACAAAACATTTAATATTGCCAAGAAAAGGAAGTTTTGATCATAAACAGAAGCTGGAATTTATTGATGTGGACAGGTTAACTATGGGAAATGAGGTATCTGAAGAGTTCAGACGTTTCTTCTTGTAACTTTTGAGAAGTGGGTTAAAAATCACATTTTCAAATTTTCACTTCAGGTTCCTAAATTTTCCTAAATACAATTTTAGGGTCGCTCGCCTGAAACTTTCAGTGCTTACAATTCAATGAAAACTTTTATTGTCTTACAGGGTTTCTTGAAGAATCAAATCTTACTCAATCAAGTGACAAAATCTAGTTTATGTGCAAATTGAGAGCCCAGTCTAGCAAGTTGTTCATCATTCACTAATGCTTTAGCCTATGCGGAGACACACTGAAATAATTGAGGACTTAGGAAAAGGGACTATTTTTACTGTCCGATATATAAGCTTAGGTCCTTTGTATGACAAATCAGGTTTAAATTGCGTTAAGCAAATTAGAATGAGACTGGAAAAAATCTCGTTTACTTTCATTATAGTCAGAAACAACAACAGAACAACAGAACAGAGTCATGTGAAATTATTCTGGATAAACTGAGTAGAATTCAGGCTGCAATATTGTTGCTAAAAGCCAGAGGCATACACATGCATCTCCGAGGGAAGAAAATATTAAGAAATGGCCAGCAAGATTGCACAGATAATTGTATATGTGAAAGAGGTTAAAACACAAGATTTAGAGACTTTAAGACTGTCTCACATCAAAATGTCATGGTCATTTGGTGAGAGGTTTCCAGCTGCACTTATTCATTTAGAAGCACCTTATTTTGGATATAAAACTTAAAATTGTATTTTCTTCAGCTGACACTGAGAATATTACACAAGAGAAAAGAATGATTGCTTATCTCTTAGAGAAGCAAGGAAAAAACATTATTAGTTGTGAACTGTTTTTAGTGTCAAAAAACAGACACATCAAAGCACATGCATTATTCTTAGTAGCTGATTACAGATTGAGTGGTGCAAGACATTTAAATGATTGCAATTTTCACAGCAACACAGGTCTTCAGTCAGTGAAGATAAAATTGAGTTAGAAACAAAAAGTAGTTGGGAAGACAACATGTTCCATTATTTGATTTAAACAGTAGCTTACGTATAGATTTTTTTCTGATTTCTTGATCACTGTGGGCAGACTTCTAATGAGTCGTACATTTGTGAACAGCCTAAACCACTTCACTAAAACAGAAAATGTTATGCTAGTTTAACCTTAGGTATCATGTCTGTGGTACATTATATAGAAGTATTATGAATAACTGTAGGAGGAAATAGACATATTGGAGTTATGCATACATGCAATTTCTTGAAGTCAGCAAAGCCAAAATACATTTAAAAAAAAAGAGAGAAAAAGCTAAGGGAAAATTGGATGTTTTTTCTCTTTTCCTCATAAACATGAGGAAGCAAAATAAGTTTTTACTTCAGCATGAAATTCTGAATTTGGTGATTTTAGAAGAAAAGTGGAGAGAATTAATTTAGGTTTACATGCCCTCTTATACTACTGTAGAAGGCTTGACACAGTCATCAAGCTTTTATGCCTGCATCTACCTTAAGTTATTGAAGAACGTTTATGTCTGTAAAAACTGTAAGCTTTATGTTCTTACTCTTCCTTGTTGATATTATTCCATTTGTTATGACCAAAATTAGGCAACAAATAACCAAAATCTGTGTCCTATTAACGAAAAAATCTTAACAGCGAGCAACATAAGTTTCTCTCAGTGTTCTGTTAAATATTTTATGTATGAAATATTTCTAGCATAAAGACTCAAGGACATTTTTTTACTTCTTTTTATATGGTTGTATAGGGAAGACTCAAATTTAAATCCGTATAACTAAGAAATATTTGAACTTCTTTTCTGAAATGAATATTGTAAGCTTTAGAACATTCACTGGAGTATGAAACAAAACTCTCCCCTCTCTGCTGAAGTTGTTTTATTTTGCATATAACATTATAAATGTCATCAAAAATATCAAGAGAATGACTAATGGCTCAGTCATTCACACTCTTGTGACTTAAGACAGTTCACCAAGTATCTGTGTATTTTCATAAACAGTATCAACACAACTGACTGAGAGTATAATGCTTTCACAGATCTGTCATAAACCGAGATTTCATTCAGAGTGGTAATGGTCAGTTAGAGCAGTAGCAGCAGCAGCAACAACATCCTTCTTTATTTAGTCCCAAACTCATTTTTATACCTTATCAAGTTTTACTATTTTTAGTCCATGAAAATACAAGGAGACTTGTTGTCTTGCTTCTGCACAGCACACACACTCACAATCATGTACTCTGCCAGGTGGCATTCCACCTTGGTGGAATTCCACTCCTTGAAGTCTGGGCGGCGTTTCAGCCCAGGTCAACAAACACACTATCTGGCTATGCATCCAGGTCAACAAGTCCTCTGTTTCTTCTCTCATTCTATTCTAAACTACAGTATCTTCTCCTCTAATCATCCAACATGCTGGAGCGCACAGTTCAGGTTTTCCAACAAGAATTTGTCTTTCTCATAGTGTCTGGTATGAGGCTGTGCTTTGGTTCTAGAAGAAAAAAAAAACAAAACTGTTAACTTATCAATTGCTTACACTTGTTGCCAGGCAGCATTGAACACACTCAAGAATGTTTCAGTCCCTCAGCTTCTTGTATCACTTCTGACAGTGAAATGGGCTGGGGGGATGGGGAGCACAGGGAGCTGGGAGGGGACAGGAACAGGGCAGCTGACCCAAACCGACCAAAGGGATATTCCACACCATATGACATCATGTAAATATAAGGGGGGAAGTTAGCTGGGGAGGGGCCGCTGCTCAGGGACTGGCTGGGCATTGGTCAGTGGGGGGTGAGCCCTTGCTTTGTGGGTCGTTTATCTGTACATACATATATATATATATAATTACTGTTATTTCTTTTACTTTCTTTGCTGTGTTAGTAAATATCCCAACCCATCATTTCCACTGTATTTTCTCCTAATTCTCTCCCCCATCCCGTACTGGGGGGGATGTAAGCAAATGACTGTGTGGGACTTAACTACCTGCTGGGTCACACCACAACAACAGCAGAGAATGAAAGAGAGAGTATTCATTTCATGTAAACCATGAGACAACAATAGCAAGATAGAGATTTACCAAGTTTACAATAATTCATGTTATTAGTTTTAATATAATGAAACCAGTCTTACTCCAAAGTAATTAGATGAAATAAATATGAAGAACATTTAACCGTATTAGTCAACTTTGGAATTAATCAGCTGTATTTCATGCTGAATGTTGCTCCTTTTTTCCCACTATGAAAAATGGTATTAATTTTCCAGCTAATTAGAATGTATCATAATTCTGAAGTCTATCATCAAATTTTACTTTCTCTCTATGAATTTTGATTAAACAAGCATCTCAGAGAAGATTATAGCTTTGTGCAGAAGAACATTATAAAGGGCTTGGAATAAATTCTCAAAGAACATGCTTACCAAAGAAATCTGAATGCCTTGAGTCGTAATGAATCTGTAAAAATGTCAGATATTTTCCTCATAGAAGTATTCAATTAATGGGGAAAATATATTAAAAATAACATACTCAACTACTGACAAAAAGAAAAAAAAAGTCTAATATTATTGTTGAATAGTTAAATGAGGTCTGTTTCTAATGCATTTCAGGTTGTTTAGCAGTTGAATTATATGCTGAAACTATACAGATCTTTTGCAAATTTAAGGGTGTTTTCATGATTGCTGTGTTACTGCCACTGAAATACCAATGCCTTGTATGAATTGCACACACAGTTATTTTGTTGGAACAGAAATTTGTTGTGGTTTAACCTGGTAAGCAGCTAAACACCGCACAGCTTTTTGCTCATTCCCCTGCTTCCAGTGGGATGGGGAGAGAATTAAAAACAAAAGGTAGAACTCATAGACTGACCAATGCCCAGCCAGTCCTTGAGTTTTTTCACATGATGTCATATGGTATGGAATATCCTTTGGTCAGTTTAGGGCAGCTGCCCTGGTTCTGTCCCCTCACAGCTCCTTGTGCCTTCCCAGTCCCCTTGCTGGCAGGACAGTATGAGAAACTGAGAAACTGAAATGTTCTTGGCTCTGTATGGCACTGCTCGGCAACAACCAAAACATCAGTGTGTTGTCAACATTGTTTTTCTCCTAAAGCCAATCAATGCCAGACACTATGAATAAAGTCAACTCTGTCCCAGCTGAAACTAGGACAAAGTTGAATACTTAATTCAGTCTTTTGTTAGATTTTATTTTCAAAGAAGTAGAAGTTATTCCTGATTTTAGGCATTAATTTAATTGTCAAAGTTAAAAGCTTAGGTATCCTCCATTGTCCATAGCCAGGGAAGACACAGTAAATGAAAAAAAAAAAAATGGAGAGGAGGAGAGCTAGAGATAGAGGCACATCCATATGATTTAAAAACTCAATGCCCAATGCCTAAAACACAGTATAAGGATTCTATCATGGTTTCATTCTTATTTTCTTTTCTTTCTTTTTTTTTTTTTTATATCACTATAGTGAGAACAGATGTAGGGTTCTGAGACAAGAGCAAAGTGCAATATTTACTGGAAGTGACCTATTGAAATGTCTGCCCCTTGAAAGAAGGCAAACCTCCATGGTGAAATGCACTGGACAATCCCTTCCATGATAGTTCCCTAAACAATGTGACATGTGACCTTAGCTGTTAGGAAACATCAGGGAGTCTGTTATGTTGACTTCAAGAAAAAAATAACACGAAGTGTGGAGAGGGTTGGAGGTCCCGTGGCCAAATTCTGCGATCATCCTGCAAGCATGGAGACTTGATGATACTGTTAGAATTGATAAACTAGTTTTCCTGAGCCAGAACGAAGCCAGCAGTTTTCCACCTTTCTGTCAAAAATGTTTTCAGGTAAACTTTGAGAGACAAAGAAATGTTTCACTAGAGTCACTCAAGCTCCACTTGAAAATAACAAAATAGTATAAAAATGGCTTAGAGAAAGAATTTTGGGGTAGAAGGATATCATTGCAAAGAAGCTGGTATTAGTCAATGAGCTGAACGTCTCTTTCCTCCCCTTTCACCCCACATAGCAACACCTATTGGGTAAGTTAGACTGAATGCTTCCTCAGGAAACTTGGAAATTTCTATAGTTATTCCATAATTTAACATGATTGTAGTCAACCATGTTATTCATTCATTCTTGGTTAACCTTGGTTAATGCTTTGCAGATAGTACATTTATTGCCAGCAATCCAATAGAATCTGTACTCTGTTGCTGCAATAAACTGCAATGTTCACTAATCTACTGGTGAGAGCTCTCATTGGACATGGCCAAATTCCTTGAGAGTGGTCATGAGAACCTATTCAAATGAGGGTAGATGAACTGAGCAGTGCATGAATCTGTAATCATGATAGTTCACATATTGAACATGACTGGACTTATAGAATCATAGAATCATAGAACGGTTCAGGTTGGAAGGGACCTTAGAGATCATCTTGTTCCAACCCCAACCCCCCTGCCATGGGTAAGGACACCTCCCACTAGACCAGGTTGCCCAAGGCCCTATCCAGCCTGGCTTTGAATACTTCCAGGGAGGGGGCATCAACAACTTCTCTGGACAACCTGTTCCAGTGTCTCACCACCCTCACAGGGAAGAATTTCTTCCTTATATCTAGTCTAATAGCACTGAATTGGGCATCACTCAGAATCTAGGCTCAGCCATCTCCCGCCCCTGGGATGCAGGGTGGTTTGTTTTCTGCCAAACTTCTCTGCTCTTTGCATGCAACAATGTTTTAATGCAAACATTAAAACTGTAATTTCTAATCAGTGTTCTCCCAAGTCATAGAAGGATTTGTTTTGTACCAGCAATAGAATAGAATAGAACAGAAGCATGAGAAAGGATATGAAATGGAAGCATTTGATATTTCAGAAGAATTAAACTTATTTTAATTAAAGGATAAAAAACTATGCCATGGCTGAAAATATTATACAGACAATAGAAAGAATAACTATGTCTGAACATTTATTTGCTAGCTGCATCATGAAAATAAACTATTATACTCCCTAGTCACAATTTGATGAGGGCAACAGCTACTAATTAACATTTATCTATGATTAATTTGGGAAGAATGTATCAGATTTGTAATGATAAATGCTGTGTTCTGTCTGAATTCTGTGACATGACAGGCTGGAAAACACAATGCAAGAGAGAAACTGAATGTCTTTTTTTCCACCCATAGAGAATTGACTTGATGAAACAGATTTGAAAAATCTGAAATTATGGACTTATGTTGGAGGTAAGGGTTTCAAAATGTGTGGGTTTTTTTTTTTTTCACATTTACATTCTACTACAGGCTTTTATATTCCTCTGTCATACATATAAAGATAAGTTAAGGGCAACGAGTTCAATGATTTTGTTTTAATCCATGTCTTTCATTTTACCCAAAGGGATATTTAAACTTTGTTTTAAAATATGTATTAAATCGGTTCCCCCAGGCACTACTATGAATAAGTCTTTGCCAGAATATATATAAGGCTCAAGAAATTGGACCTGTAATAATTCAAATGTAACGTTTTGCTCTAGTCTGAAGATGTCTGGGCAAGATCTAAATCTTGACATATGTATAACCAGCTATTATAAAATTCAGTGGTTTCGTTCTTCGATATACATGTGCTTGTGTACACATGACACTCACAGTCTTCGATATGTGTGTAGTGGTATAATCAAAGACAATTTATGCATTAGAGTTCTTTTCTTTATAGACATAATTCTAAACTTATTTCTTTCCCTCTCTTATGGGTTGTCACACTCATTAGATTATTCATAGGACAAGGAGGAATGTTTTAAAACTAAAAGAGCTAAGATTTAAATTAGGTGTTAAGATGAAATTACAGAATCACAGAATTGCAGGGGTTGGAAAGGACCTCTACAGATCATTGAGTCCGACCCCCCTGACAAAGCAGGTACCCTACATCAGGTTACACAGATAGGCATTCAGATAGGTCTTGAATATCTCCAGAGAGGGAGACTCTACAACCTCTCTGGGTAACCTGTTCCAGTGCTCTGTCACGCTCACCATGAAGAAGTTCTTACATGTTTGTGTGGAACTTCCTATGTTTCAGTTTTTGGCCACTGCCTTGGACTGGAGATCCCACAGCTGGACACAGTACTCCAGGTGAGGCATGACCAGGGCAGTGCAGAAGTGGAGGATTACCTCCCTCAACATGCCGGCCACGCTCTTTTCAATGCACACCAGGACACCATTGGCCTTCTTGGCCACCAGGGCACGCTGCTGGCTCATGGCCAACCTGTGGCTCACCAGGACTCCCAGGTCCTCCTCTGCAGAGCTCCTCTCCAGCAGGTCATCTTCCAGCCTGTACTGATGCTTGAGGTTATTCCTCCTGGAGGCCAGTGCAAAACTTGACTCAACAACTCGGGCTAGAGAGGGAAGGTGAGGGAGCAGACTGGGTCCTGCGGAGGCAGGGCAACAAGCTGTTCTACCCACATCCTTTTATGGCAGCCTACTGAGGAGGGGGGGCTGCATGGCTTTGCAGAAAACTCCCAAATATTCTGGAACCCTGAGTTGGGCAGATACAGGGGAGTTGCCATGCCAAGGGTGGTCTCTGACCATCTGGACTATATAAATGTGAACACATGTTTTGCCTTTGTTGACCCACCACCCATGGACGAAGACCACAGCTAAAGACTATGCTGGATCCGAGGATGTGGTGAAAATTTGTCTCTTTCACTTTTATTTTTGTTTTCTCTTACCTTTTTCCTTTCCTCTCAATCTCTTCCATTCATTTTCCTTACTAGTCATTGCCTATATTTGCCTATAAGTAAGACGCCTGTGCCAAAGTGCCTGTTTATCCGTAATGCTTGTTCTTGTTGTTGCTAGAATGTTATCCAATCTTGCCTCAAGATTGTGGACCAATTGTGGTCATTGAAGTAAATAAATTGTTTTGTATCGTTCCTCTGAGTCGTTGTCCAACTCCGTCGCTCCCATGACCCCTGCTGACCAGGGAGTGCCTTATTCAGTGGGATACCAAAGATTCACCTCCCTCAAAACCCATTGAGAGGGACAAGACACCTCCCAAGGGGCAAGGCTCTACACTTGTTTTTGTTAAACTTCATTTCGTTCCTCTCTGCCCAACTCTCCAGCCTGTCCAGGTCTTGCTGAATGGCAGCACAGCCTTCTGGCATGTCAGCCACTCCTCAGCAATCAGCAAACTTGCTGGGAGCAGACTCTGTCCCTTCATCCAGATCATTGATGAAGATGTTGAACAAGACTGGACCCAGCATTGATCCCTGAGGAACACCGCTAGTTAAAGGCCTCCAACGAGACTCTGCACCACTGATCACAATCCTCTGAGGTCTGCCAGTCAGCCAGTTCTCAACCCACCTCACTGTCCACTCATCTGTTCTGCACTTTCTAAGCTTCATTATAAGGATGTTGTGAGAGACAATATCAAATGCCTTGCTGAAGTCAAGGTAGACAACATCCACTGCTTTCCTCCGACCTACCCAGCCACTGATGACATCATAGAAAGCTGTCAGGTTGGTTAAGCACAATTTTCCCTTGGTGAATCCATGCTGACTGCTCCTGATAACCTTTTTCCAGTTGCTTGAAGATGGCATCCAGAACAGGCTGTTCCATCACCTTTCCAGGGATGGAGGTGAGGCTGACTGTCCTGTAGATGCCTGGGTCATCCTTCTTGCCCTTTTTGAAGACTGGAGTGATATTGTCTGTCCTCCAGTCTTCAGGCACCTCTCCTGTTCTACCAGACCTTTCAAAGATGATAGAGAGTGGTTCAGTATCATCTCAGAGGAAGGCCCTGTTACAACTTTAGCACTGGTCTTTCTACTCTGTAGTACGAAACACATATATAAAATTTTATAAATGGTTAACGCTCACTATTAAAGAAAAGATTAAGAAAACCATTGCAAACAGTAGATTCTGTTTGACATTCCTTATGCAGTCTGCTAAAAATTATTTTTCAATTCAATTTATGAGCATGTTGTAGTGGAAATGCTAGGTCATAGCCTGAGTCTGTGATTCAGCACCTGGAGATGAGCTGTGGCTGGCCCGGGGAGTACAGGCAAATTGTTTGCACCTGTGCTCCCTACGTAAGTGAAAGGGGTGGACTCCAGGTGGGGCTGCCATGAGCTCATTTAAGGGCTAGCCACAGATAGGAGTGCATTTCTTTCAGAGACCAGCTACTCTTTGGGGGGTTATCATTTTGGGAGGGGAAGAAATTGTTGATCATGGGTTCTGTGAGTCTGAACTTCTGTGAAGTTTCTGTTTATGCTTATTATTAAACCCTCAGATACTTTGTCTGAAATTGCTAAAAATGTATCTGAAGCACTATTGCCGCTTTGTTTGCGGAATACTTGTTAATGACAACCAAAAATTTGAGCTCATACTATTGGTCTCAAATAGTAATGACTTATAATTGTAATGATTTACAATTCATTTCTTTTCTTATCGCCTTCTGAAGGTCTAGACAATTTTATGATGTTTTTTTTTATTGATAGAACTGTATTTCTTCTACGAATATAATAATTACAGAAATATAACTGAAGCTGCTCAAACCTAGTATGTAACAAAAGAAGGATTTTCAGTGAGTAATTTAAATTGATAATAAAGATTACACCACCACCATTGACAGAAAAGTGTTCAGATCACTAAGTATATATTTGGTAAATAGGTCAATTTTGAAACCCTTCTTTTGGTCAAAGTCCTTTAACAGGAGATTTATGAANTTTTTTTTTTTTTTTTTTTTTTTTTTTTTTTTTTTTTTTTTTTTTTTTTTTTTTTTTTTTTTTTTTTTTTTTTTTTTTTTTTTTTTTTTTTTTTTTTGTAAATCATTTGACAAGTTCTATGGAAGGAAAACCTTGTTCTGGAACAGCCTCTCTTTTGCACCAGAGTGAAAAATCTATCATTTTTCAGAAGGTTATCAATAAAACCAGCAGCAATATTTCTTTTAAGCAGAAGGGACTTCACTTCTTAACACAGTAATGTCCTATTTGTCTCTGTTTTCTCAATGTTGTTAACAGTCTCAGGAAAAATAAATAATCTTTTAGTTGTAGCATAAAAATAAAACAAGAAACTGACAAAGAGACTATTAGAGGTTATCCAGTCCTATTCCATACTTAATGCAGGATCAACGTCGATCAGACTGCTGAGGACCTTGTTCAGCTGTGTTTTGAAGCATATATCTAAGTGATTTACCAAAATCATTTTTCTTCTAATGTTCAACTGTAATTTAAGAGTTAAAAGTTAGATTTTTAGCTATGAGATTCAGTCGTTGCTCATCTTCTTTATTTTTCAAAAGTCCTAGTTTTTTCATAGCTTGAACCTGACAACAGACTTCAATTAACTTCACATTTTCAACAGGATTTCATGGCACTGTATGAAATTAATTTTTCACAGCGTCATGAGCTTGTACCTTCTTTACTTTTATATGCAGTAATTAATATAGCGTTCTGAGGAATAACAACAGAACTGTGAAGCCAGTAGAAATTACTTTCCTACATCTATTGCTTCCAGATTATAAAAAAAAGATTCCTTCAGAATGGATGTATTTTCTCCCAAAACAGTTATCACTGAAGAAGCACTGGCATTTGAAAGTATTAATGCTAACATTATTATTCCATACTGTTTTATTCTCCTTGGAAGTATGTAAGTGACTATGCAAAACACAAGGTCATTGAGAAGACACAAGTATTCTGCTGAATGCACACAAGTATTCTGCTGAATGCAAAAGATGATCTGTATCTTTTCCATAGCATGCACTAGAGTGCACTGGTAGGTATATCAATGTAAGTAAAAAAAAAAAAAATCATGAAGCAAACAAAAAGAAAGAATAACAGAATTGCNTTCCAGGAGGTCCCTGTCTTTCTTATACAGGGGAGCCCAGAACTGGATACAGTACTCCAGCTGAGACCTTACCAGGGCAGAGTTGAGGGGGAGGATCACCTCCCTCGACCTGCTGGCAATGCTCTTTTTAATGCACCCTCATCATCGGGGTTGGAAGGGACTTCTGGAGATCATCCAGTCTCCTCCAGTCTAATCGCCTTACAAAATGAAGTTTACCAGAGCAGGTTTCACAGGAAAGTGCCCAGGTGGGTTTTGAATATCTGCAGAGGAGACTCCACGACTCTTCTGGGCATCCTGTTCCAGTGCCCTGTCACCTTCAAAGTAAAGTTCTTTCTCATGTTCAGATGGAACATCCTGTGTTCCAGCTTGTACCCGTTGCCCCTCGTTCCCTCACTGAGCAGAGGAGGAGCATAGCCTCCCTTGACCTGCTTGCCACTCTCTTTTCAATGCACCCAGGATACCACTGGCCTTGGCCACAAGGGCACACTGCTGGCTCATAGTCAACCTGTTGTCCACCAGGACCTCTAGGTCCTTCTTTGCAGAGGTCCTTTCCAGCAGGTCAACCCCTAACCTGTACTGACGTGTGTGGTTATTCCTCTCTGTGTGTGGGACTCTAAATTTGCCCTTGTTAAATGTCTTAAGGTACCTCTCTACTCAAGATGATTGTGTAACTTACATTAAATGTATTGGACTAAGGAATGAGGGGAGCAATTAGGATAGTAAAATAGGAGTTAAATTAATTTTTTGCATCTGTCTTGACTATCAAGGTCTATAGGTAAATCACTCTTCCAGTGTCATTTTTCATGGGAAATTATACTATGACCTTAAGAGAATGATGGTCTCCAAGGAGGAAGTTATAGATCAACTTTGAAAACTTAAGTGTAATAAATCAATAAAACCAGATAATATTCATCTGAGGGTTGTGAAGGAAATTAAGTGTGAAATAGAGAAGTTACTGGCAAAGAAATGCAATGTAACATTAAAAGAGGAAATAAATCACAGGCTAAAAAGTCACTGTCATGGTCCTTGGCTTTGGAAAAGTCTACACTTCGTATAGTTTTAACATCATGATACCTAGGGGAACCCCCGAGTAGCACAAGTACTTCATAACAAACCCAGGCATTTTCCCCTCGACAGATAAATTATGAGACACTATTGAAAATAATCAACTCTGTCCCAACTGAAACTAGGACAGTGATACACAGTATGTTTGGATTTAAAATTTTGCCACCATTTGCATATGTTATATCTTGTTTACATATAGTTGAGATATCTTACTTCCATCTTCTTTATGTCATTTTCTCTCTGGCTAGGATTCATCTGACTTCTATGAGGTGGGCCTCTAATTTGGATTACAAAGCATGACACAGTACATGATTCCCATTATGTATATCCCATAATGCCTTCAGAGGGCCGAGAAGCAGACATACAGTTGCTACAAAGCAATTGACTCCCATCTCATTCATCTCATTTTAAATCCCATTAGAAATCATTTTTATTCCTCAGTGAAAACTGTTAAGCATCCTTCCACTTTTCTTTGTAGGCAATTATTTTTTTTTTCCATTTTTTTAAAAGGAGAGTACAAGGATGTACAGTAAGATGGCTAGATTTCAATTTTTTCTTGTTTGTTGACTGAGAAAATAAATCTTTAAATTAGTAAGCAAGAGGGCTACAGATCTGGACTTATGTCTATATAAATGTCATATGTATGTGTTGTAATGAACTGAATGTACGTTTGTAGTTACAGCCCCTGAATTGTGGTTCATTTTTGATATGGTAAGTACTTGTAAACTGGAAAAGAGATGGTTTTGAGAATATCAAGAAGGTAGAGCGACGTTCTTCACAGTGGTGCATTGTAAGGTGAGGGACAATGAGAATACATTAAAGAGAAAGGTTCAGACTGGATAATGGTGTTCCTCAGCAACTGGTACTAGGACTGATACTGTTTAATATCTTTGTCAGTGACATGGACAGTGGGATCGAGTGCACCCTCAGCAAGTCTGCAGATGATGCCAAGCTGTGTATTGCATTCGATGCGCCAGAGGGAAGGGATGCCACCCAGAGGGACCTGGACAGGCTTGAGAGGTGGGCCCATGCCAACCTCATGAAGTTCAACAAAGCCAAGTGCAAGGTCCTGCACCTGGGTCAGGGCAATCCCAAGCACGCATACAGGCTGGATGGAGAATGGCTTGAGAGCAGCCCTGAGGAGAAGGATTTGAGGGTGTCTGTTGATGAGAAACTCAACATGAGCCGG
>WBMW01002997.1:22347-72342 GCA_013396635.1 Penelope pileata | reverse complement strand
TATCTTGGCAACTTCTCTGTAGTCTCCCCAAGTAGCCTGTCCCTTCTTCCAGAGGACGTAGAATCTCTTTTTCTCCCGGAATCTCAACAAAAGTTTCCGGTTCATCCACGTTGGTCTTCTTCCCCTCCGACTCACCTTATGGGACTCAGGGACAGCCTGCTCCTGTGCCTTTAAGATTTCCATCTTGAGGAGCATCCAGGCTTCCTGGACCCCTTTATCCTTCAGGAGCGAGTCCCAAGGGACCCTTGCAACAAGTGTCCTGAACAGGTCAAAGTCTGCCCTCCAGAAGTCCAAGATAGCAGTTTTGCTAGTCACCCTCCTGACATCACCAACAATAGCAAACTCTACAATTTCATGGTCACTCTGGCCAAGACAATCCCCAACCTTCACATCTCCTACTAGTCCTTCTCTGTTAGCGAAGGGCAGGTCTAATGGGGCACCTCCCCTGGTAGGTTCTTGTGCCAGCTGTGTCAGGAAGCTATTTTCCACACACTCTAGAAATCTCATGGACTGCTTCCTCTGTGCAGTGTTATATTTATTTCCAGCATATACCAGGGAAGGTGAAGTCCCCCATGAGAACGAGCGCTGTAGTTGTAACAGTTACAGTAACAGTATAGTAACAGTTCTAGCAGTAAATCCAGTTAAGGACTAGCAGTAATATATTACATGAAGCCCTTAATCTCTCGCAGGTCTCTGTATTTAAAATGTGTATATTTTTAAACAGAAAAATAGTACTTTTTCCCTTTACTCGCCATGTCTGCTTATCCTCATGTATTTTGACATTGTTGCACGATGCTTCACACAACAGCATTGCTAATTGGTTTCAATGGGAATATGGAAACATAGTGCAGTGGAGTGGCATAGAAATACATGAGCTGTCTAGAACAATCTACTTCCTCATAGCCACAGAGTCTTGGTCCTGTATATGGGAAAAAGTCAGAACTCTGGTTTTTAGGCATAGTACCAAACTAACAAGGACTAAGTAAAGGTAGAGCATATTAGCTTGGGCTGGGAGCTGCAGTAGCGAAGTCATGTCTTCAGTTTGAGTAACAGGTGGAAACTAACTACTTCAGTATTTGATGGCCATCAACTTCCGAAAACTCTGTATTGCATAAGGTAGACATATCCTGGGCATTGCCAAAATAGAAGAGCTTTAAAAAGTCCCTAATAATATTACATATTTACTTTTAATTGCTTCAATATACTTCTGAGAAGAAAATAATTTCTCCTGTAAAAATTATTTGTTTTTCTTTTTAGAAAGGTTTGCCTGACTGTTTGTTTGGGAGTCATATATTTTTTCACTATGATTTGGAGAAAGTGAGGCATCATATGAAATTCTGTATCAGCATTAATGTAATATTTTTAAATGTGTTTTTCTTTCTACCTTCGTTTTCTAATGACACAAAATTATTTTCATAAATTAAAGTCATTATTAAATCAATATTTGTTTAATCATCTTTCTATCAATTATTATGAGATCTTATTTTACAAGACAGTTTCTTTCCACTGGTTTGCAAGAATTCGTGGAAGACAATGTTATGCAGTTATACTTTTTGTCTGACACACTCTGTTCTGTGTGCTTTGTTTTGGTTTTGACAGTGGACTTGCTCTCTTGAAGCCTCAAAAGACTTTTCATATGTCCTGGTTTCAGCTGGGACAGATTTGATTTCTTCATAGTGTCTGCTATGATGCTATGTTTTGACTCTCGGAGAAAACAATGTTGATAACACACTGATGTTTTAGTTGTTTCTGAGCAGTACTGCACAGAGCCAAGGACATTGCAGCTTCTTGCTGCAACTTCTTGTGGCAGCTTGCAGCCTCCTGCCAGTGAGGGAGTTAGGGGGGCGCAAGGAGCTGGGAGAGGACAGAACCAGGACAGCTGAGCAAAACAGGTAAAAGGGATATTCCTTCACATACGACATCATGGAAAAACTGTGAAACTGTGGGTAGTTGGCTGGGGGGACAGGTGCTGCTTGTGGACTGGCTGGCCATTGGTTGGCGGGTGGTGAATTGTGCATCATTTGTTTTTAAAATATGAATATGTTATTATCATGACTATTATTTTCCTTTTTTGTCTTTGTAAAGTTTTTATCTCAATCCGCAAGTTATACTTTGCTTTTTTCCAATTCTTTCCCTACCCCACTGGAAAGGGGGAGTGGACGAATGGCTTTGTGGTGCTTAGCTGTCTGCTAGTTTAAACCACAACAGTATATTATTAGGTTCTTTCTCCCACTGTCATGTAAAGAACATGTAATGACCTTTTTTTTTTTTAATTTATTCAGATTAAAAATAAGGAATGAAATAAGTAATCTGTTATGTTTAAGACTTAAAAACAAAATAAACAAAAACAACAAAGAAAACAACAAACAATTCAATCAGAATGGGTACATGGATTTTATCCTTTTAAATCTTTTCATTGCCTGACTGAATTTTTCTTTATTTTGCACATGCATGCCCTCTCTTCCCTATATGTGTTTTTTGTAATGATTATATAGATTAGTTATAACAAAACAACGTAACTACTACAGAGACCACAATAAATAGAGTAGAAAAATTCCAGAGGCTTACTGAAAACAGAAGCTAGTTTTCATTCTACTTTCCATGAAAGCATGTAAACTATGGGGAAACATACACAGTAAATGTGATTACAGGTGCTTTTACATGCTTTTACATTAACCTTATAAGTATGCAATTTTTTTTAATATGATTTTTCTAGTTATTTTCTAGCATTATGTTAAAAATACATTCTCATTTTAGTGTTTCATTATATAAGACAAAGTTCACACCTTCTGAAATTTGTGCTATAAATAAAACTGACTGCTATTTTTTTTTAAAAAATATCCTTCTGACAAAAAATGGTGACTAACTCAATTCCCATGCCCATGTCCATTTGTAACAATGTTCTTTTCTATAAGTGGAACTAGCTCCAATGGGAAGATTTGCTTCAAATATGTCAGGCCTTAAAGATCAATTCCAATGTTTTAATGGATTAGGAAAAGAGAATTTTAAAAACATTTTAAGAGAGACGTTAAAAACATCGGCGCAGAATTCATTATCCAAAGAGCTATCATTTTGGGGTTTCTGCAGATAGCAACAATTGGAGCAAACTAGATGCAGCTTCTTCCATTTCACTAGTTAGGAGGATCATCCTAATTCATGATATGAGCATTCTCTATCTATCTATGTATCTCACCCCCCAGATCAAGATACTATAATATTGTTGGAGTCAGTAACTACACACAAGTTACAGTGAGTGCATGGAGATGACCAATCGGAATATCAGTTTTTATTTTTTTCTCTAAATTTACAACAGAGTGGAGAGAGAACATACATTTCTAATGAGTCAGCTAATGGAACGCTATTTTCTATATCAACAAATTCCAAAGGAAAGTCTGACAGGAAAAGCACTTTTATTAACTTTTGCACCAGTTAAGTTTTGTTGTTCAAGAAGAAAATTTCTCTTTCTCTGTGCTTAAAAGGAATTACATAAGGCTTAAGATACTCCAGAGTTTTCTTAAATGCCTTAATGGACAAAAGTAAAATTTCCCAAACAGGTCAATAAGTACGGAGTACCTCATGGAACTAGTTACATTAGTAAGTAAAGCAAGAGCAAAAACTATATTTTGTTTTTGAAGATTCTATTGAATCACCAAAAGAAAGTTTGGTGTAGCTGTATAGGTTCTCAGTGAGTGAACAGTACCACAGAGTTGAAGATGTTAATAATTCAATTTGACCTCTTCCCTTCAAGAATATAATGTTAAGAGCAAGAAGACAGTGGTGGTGTGTAAATAGATCTATCCAGTCAATAAGATTCACGGTTTTAGTCTTTTTAGTCCAGAAATAGTGAAAAGCATGTCAAAATGTATGAAATCCAGTATAAAGTTGAAGAAACACTGAATTTTATAAGAAATCTTTCCATTTTTTATTCTTCTGCATAAACATGTTCACATTAATTAGTCAACAATAAATGCTGTAACGGATAGACTATGTTAAACTCAAAGATACAGTATATATCTGTACTTTCGTTTAATCAAAGAATACACTAGAAGCTAACTATGGTTCTGGGAATATTCTTCTGCCCTGCAGTTTGCCTTTAATGTCAATGGAAATTTACTTTTAAAATTATTTTACCTTGACAAAGTTTCTCTAATATTCACTATAAAACTTCATAAAGAACCTAGTCTTCATGATAAGGTTAGATCTGATTACTTTCATGTCACAGAGAGGAATTTCTTTATATAGTAATGTTGGCAGGTAGTGCAAAGGAATGATAGAAACAGCTGGACTCTTTCATTCTTTTCAACATCCACAGGAAGTCATATAAATTGACATAATTCAAAATGCTCACTGCCAAGAATATGCTTCCTTAAAACAGATGAATTCAATATTGTTACGTAAATACTGTGCCATTTCACAAGATATATTAGCATTCATCAGCAAATATTGCCAGTGATATAAAGAAGAGACTAGCCAAAGTAATTTTGTTCTCATTTCATTAAAAACATGATACATATATGCATCCGTACAGTGTTGCATATGATTTTTTTTGCCTTTACATGTGTAGTACTTACCAGATGGCTTTGCCAAATGTGTCTGCAGTAAGAATACTAATGTATTTATTTCAGCCCATCAAAAAGACTGAAAAATATTAAATGAAACAAGACTATTGCTTTGTTTTAATTGCACATATTAGGGACTAATGTTAGATTTCTTTCACATTATGCAGAGTTGCTTGTAATATGTATTATGATTCTTGTCACTCTACCAATACTGTAACAGTATCCATAACCGTAATCTCACATATTGCACAATAAAACCCAGAAACATACATATCTCTCTACATGTAGCTAATCCTTTCATGAAAAAATAATTCAGTAATACATATGATAATGAAATCCTACAGGGACCAAGTATTCTGTAATTTCTAGACCCTACATGCCTACAAGTTACACCAGATCATAATGATGTATGCAAAAACCCGTGGGGCAAACATTGTCTCTGTTGTATTCAGGTTTCTCAGTTGATCAAGCTGTGCACCAGGTCAGGCTGAATCTATGAAAACAAAACAATTTTGCATCCTTTGAGACCAAGTTTTCACCATGTTTTGCAGATCACAAGTGAGTAATAAAATATAAAAAACATGTTATAGGAAAAGAACAGTAGAGGTACTCTAAAATGATATTAAAGCAAAAGAGACCTAGTTGTAACATCTTTTCATCTCTTTCACATTCTAAATTTAAATAGTTTTGCTATTTTCTAGTTGTATTTTAAGTACTTTTTCCACGAAGATTAAAAAAAATCCAAAAACCTCCGGAAAATGCATGCTAGTGACAATACCTAAACTTCCTCATGCTCTTGACCACTAAGTATTTTCAAAATCTGTCCCAAATTCCATTCCTCTAGACACATGTAACTGCACTGAAACACAGTAATGGACCACTTAAGTGTTGCTAGACTTGGCCTCATCTCTCAACCTTGCCAAGTTATTCATGCTAAAAGTAGAGTACTTTTTGACTAAAATTACGGGACAGAACTAATAGTGAACAAAATAAAAAAAACTATAGTTGAGTTTCGTGTCCAAGTCCTATGATCATTGAAAATTATGGTCAATCTTGATTACTGCCTCTCCTGAACCAATTGTCAAGTGTACCACACTACAGAGGTGTTACTGATTGAGTTCCGTGCAAGATGAGAAGGACAGCAAGTCACTCATTTTAATATCTTATTTGAAGAAAGAGGAAGCACACACACACAAAACCCACAACAAACAAGAAAACTGAGTTGTCCTTAAATTAATTGCTAAACCTCTAATTAATTCTCTCCTTAAGCTCCTTTTTTATATCCATCTCATTTATCAGTGCTACATTATCAGATAGTGTATAAGCCTTTTAAACAGAATTTTAAAGATCTTAGAGAGCACTGGCAAACTGGCATATGCCTTTTCCTAAAGGATATATAAAGAGCTCTTGTAACGAACCTCTTAGTCCCTTAATCAGACTACATTTTATTCTTTCACTTTCTCTTCTGCTGTTTTAGTTTCTGCTGGGACCAAAGTTGTCTTTCTCACAGAAAAATAGAACTGATAAGTACTGATGTTTACACTGCTATACAGAATCAAGGACATTTCAGTTTCTCAGCTTCTTGTAGTACTCTGCCAGCAAGGGGGCAGGAGGGACAGGAGGAGCTGGGAGGGGACAGGACCAGGACAGCTGACCAAAACTGGCCAAAGGGATATTCCATGCCATATGACATCATGTGAACTATAAAACTGAGGGAAATTAGCTGGGGAGGGGCCGCTGCTCTGAGACTGGCTGGGCATTGGTCAACAAGTGGTGAGCAGTAGCTTTGTGCATCACTTGTTTTGTATACAAATATCATTACTATTATTTTTATTCTATTTTCATTTTCTGTCTTAGTAAGTAGTTTTTATCTCAACTCATGTGTTCTCCTTTTTTTTTTTTTTTTTTTTTTCCTTTCTTTCTGATTCTCTTCCCCATTCCTGCGGGGAGGAGGAGGAGTGAATGAAAGGCTGTGCAGTGGTTACCTCACTGCTGCCAGCTCGAACCGCAACACCTGCCTAAACTATTCTAGAATTTGTTATCAGGTTGAAGTTCTGAGAGCAAGATGAAAGGTAGATATGCAGGCTGCAGCACTCTAAACTAAGACATATGACTATCTTCCAAACCTGCTGGTGAAATTTAGACTACAGAAAATGAGGGTAGGAATCCATAGAATACAGTGGAGACAACATTTTCTTGACCTTTCATGCCTTTTAAGATTTCTAAGTTTTCTCAGCTTAATTAAAAGTTATACTAACAGAGTGGGAATGTTGTGCCTATATGTAAACCCAACGTAATCCTAACTGCTGTGCAACGCATGTCAACGCCTGTAAGTAAAAGCTGCAGTCTATGTTTTTCCAATTTCCCTTCCATAATCTCATCAAATTCAATATGACAGTTTGAGGTGTTCAAATCAGATTGTTGGTGACAATGCACAAAACAGCAAAAAATAAAAGACAGTTACAAACTGGCATAGTTTCATTGAAGTTAGAATCATGCTGAGCTATACTAGTCAAAGTTCTTATCTTACACTTTGATTTTTAAAAAAAAAAAAACAGAAAAGAAAAGCTATATTACAAATGTAAGAACTTGTGGCAAGAACAAAAGGAGGGGTGGGAAGGACACTGGTTGCAACAAAAATAATTTTGTGTTTGCATTTTCACTTGCATTTTCATTTCTGAACTAATTTTCATAAATGTATAGAACCAGATATGCAGGTTTTCAGAAAGATAACTTGGGAAAGGATTCTGTAGGAGACAGAGCAAAATCAAGATAGCTTTGTATACAGGCGGAATGAAAAAGAAGACCAGCATGTAACAAAGTTATCTTAATGTTTTATTTCCTCTAACTCAATCTTTCAGCGCATGTGGTAAACACAAGGGCTGCACCTCTGTACACAGAGTTATATGAAAAGGGAATTCTTAATAGGTGTAATGATTTTGTAAATCTTTAGACATATTCTTAAAATTCTCTACAACTTCAAATTTCTGTGTATAAAAACATATAGGAAGAATGATCATGTCAATTTATAATTCATAGGACTCTGAATTCATGCAAGAAGTTTCAGAGGAAAAGCAAGAGAGTTACTGTGACAGCTATCTTTTTCCTAAACTTTTTAGCAAAAGCACGGCTATCAGTGGTTGATTTTTCTAGAGTCCACTCTCTAAGCCAAATTTATTATTGGCTTATAGAATTAGAAATCTCACAAGACTGGCCAGACAACACATTTTCCCTGAAGAGACATCCCTTAAGGTTGTTCAACAAATTAAGTTTCTTTTTCTCATTCAAATATACCATCTTTCCTGATTTGTATGTTTCCACGCATTTAACACATAACAGCTGATTTTGTGGCTTAAAAATAGTCTTAAAGAGAAAATTGGTGCAAAAATTTTTGTATGTTTACACACCTCAGAACTTTCTTTTTATCTGTGACTTCATCTGTGCAGTACTATTATTTAAATATGAATATTTGCAGGCATATATATTAACAATATGGACAGAAGCAAATACAAGAACATAAAATATCTGTGTTTGATTTGTGAAGGTGATCATCTATAACGAGATGACCAACAAAACACATACTTTAAAAAACACAGCTCTCTGAAAACGGGTCTTTTCAGCAGACTTTAAAGATATCTACTAGTACACCTGCAGAGAGGTCCCAGAAAGAAGAGAAGATGGTCATTTCTGTATTGTAATTTTTGGCCAAGGGCACATAAAGTATTCAGGAAATCTTCCAGATGACATTACCAAATTACACTAGCCTGCTTATAAACAGAATGGTACATAAGCATAAGTTGTAAGATTTTAATAAATGTAACTAAAACTTTTAGCAAAACAGTCGAAGTTGAGAAAATATGCTCTAATTATGTAATATCCTAAGTACTGTTAATAGTGCTTTCTGATCTCAAAAGACTTACAGTGAACATTTCTGTCATTATAGTTTAAAAATACCTGCAAAAACTAAAACTAAAATCCAGTCCTCTTGTACACTCTTGTACAGTCATCTATGTTTTCATGCAAAGTCATCTCACTTCATCTCCACCTACTTCTATCATTTCCGTGCTATTTCATTTGATTTCAATCATTAACCAGTTTCACTGACTGTTCTCTTTTTGCTGCCAATCTCATCAGATATCAATAAGTAGAAAGAACTGTCTTTCCAGCTCCTCAATGTAGTTCATGATTTCATACATTATTGACAGATCAAACCTACCTAATTATTTATTTCCCAGAATAGGAAATTCTGCATTACTTTTGTCATCCCCGATGTGATCGTCTGTGTTATCTCTCTCAAAACAATTTTTCTATTCCACTACAGCATTTTTTAGACAAGGAGGATTGGAATGGTAGATAATATCAAAGGTGTAGAAAAACAGTAGATATACATAATGACATGCTAGTAGCTTAATGGGTTCCCTGAATTCAGAATAATACTCGGAGTTATTCTGAAGGCCACCTTAACACTGACTTATCTCTCCACTCTGAGGTATTCAGATTCAATACATTCAAATAGGAGTATAGTGGTGTGTTATGTGTTCTTAAAATAACAGCAAGAATTTTTTTTTTATCACAGATCTTGTCAGCCTTCTGCCTATGCTTTGTACAGTTGCCTCCAAAATACAACATACACATTCGTTATGTTAGCCCACCTAACACAGATATAGTAGATCAAATAGATCTACTTTCAGAACACACATCTCAATAATTTTTCTATATGTATTGTAATCTTTCTATATGTATTGTATTCCTTACATTAATTTGACCTCTATACATGTACTAGTTTCAGATGGGACAGAGCTGATTTTCTTTGTAATGTCTGCTATGTTTTTGCTTTAGGAGAAAAACAACATTGTTAACACACCAGTGCTTTAGTTGTTGCTGAGCAGTGCTGTACAGAACCAAGAAATTTTCAGCTTCTCAGCTTCTTGCACTGACCTGCCAGTGAGGAGGCTGGGGAAGGCACAAGCAGCTGGGAGGGGACAGAACCAGGACAGCTGACCTAAAATGACCAAAGTGATATTCCATGCAGTATGGCATCATATGAAAAAGCTACAAAACTGTGGGAAGTTGACTGGAAGGGCAGACGCTTCTCAGGGACTGANGTACAGTTGCCTCCAAAATACAACATACACATTCGTTATGTTAGCCCACCTAACACAGATATAGTAGATCAAATAGATCTACTTTCAGAACACACATCTCAATAATTTTTCTATATGTATTGTAATCTTTCTATATGTATTGTATTCCTTACATTAATTTGACCTCTATACATGTACTAGTTTCAGATGGGACAGAGCTGATTTTCTTTGTAATGTCTGCTATGTTTTTGCTTTAGGAGAAAAACAACATTGTTAACACACCAGTGCTTTAGTTGTTGCTGAGCAGTGCTGTACAGAACCAAGAAATTTTCAGCTTCTCAGCTTCTTGCACTGACCTGCCAGTGAGGAGGCTGGGGAAGGCACAAGCAGCTGGGAGGGGACAGAACCAGGACAGCTGACCTAAAATGACCAAAGTGATATTCCATGCAGTATGGCATCATATGAAAAAGCTACAAAACTGTGGGAAGTTGACTGGAAGGGCAGACGCTTCTCAGGGACTGACTGGGCATCGGTCAGTGAGTGGTGAGCAACTGCACTGTTCATCACTTTTTTTGTAAAAATATGTATATAAATATAATTATCATTAGTATTATTTCTATTGTGTTTTTTTTTTTTGTCTTAGTAGAAGACTTTATCTCAACTCTTGAGTTCTGTTTTTTTCTTCTGATTCCCTCTCCCATCCCACTGGGAATGGGGGGAGCTTAGCTGCCTGCCAGGTTAAACCACAGAAGTATCCCTTCTATCTTTTCATTTCTACATCAGCTCAAATGTTTTGGTCATACTGATCACTTCTTCCTCTTTTGCTGGAACTAGATTTCTTTCTGTTCCCTCATTATAACATACAATGGTTTCTGGTACACTTGATTCTCTTCTCTAGGCTCAAGAGTTCATTTTTTCTTTCATTGCATTTCTCCATTGATTTTATACCACTGCATACCATTTTCCAGGTACTTAAGTCAATTTTTTTGCAGGATCCTAAAGACCCTGCATTAGGTTGACTAAACTATGGTCCTTCACTCTTTAAACCTCCATCATGTCTCTGCCATAACTTACCAGAAGTACACAGTCGGTGTTAATATTTTAGCCTCATCTTTGGTGCCCAGGTTCATTTAATAGCCCTTCTTAAGAATTCTTCAGTGACTTTTACTACAGCTTTCAAGAAGAAAGCACAGAAATCATATAGATGGTGTTACACTCAAAGTATCCTCTCTGCTACCCATGATTTGTTGTTTCTGATACCTTGAGACTGACCAATGCACTTTTTGCTCAAGTGGCACGAAGTAGAAGATTGACCACGAAGGTGTACGCCTAAAGTGGTCGAAGAAAAATAGTCTCTAACATTTCTACCTGATGATTCTCTATTCTCTATATGTATATGTATAACATATATGTAACAAAGAAGCTGACAGCTAGCAAATAGAGAAAAAGAAATAAAAAACATACTCATCAAGAAAAAAATTACTCCATCTTTTTGTCCTCAGAGGCACATCCTATTCACTAACATATTTATTCTTATCTATCTTTTCTGTCAACTCTGAAATATAATTTATTACTTAAACTGAGAAGTTGTGAAATAAAAGATGCTACAACAAAAGCCTTTCATTTTGCTTTCCCTAGCATTCTTCAAAACAAAGAAACAAATCATCAAATGAAACAAAACCAGAGTCCTGCAAATTTTCTTCCAGTCTACGTAATTTAGAATTCTCACAAAAAAAAAAAAAAAAAGAATTCTGCAATACCCGAAAACACAGGAGATCCTGGAGTAGACTGTTCTTATGGTGTTAAGACCACACAATCAAATTTAGAAACATTAGCCACTCTACTGACCTTGAGTATGGAAAAACTAAGGAGTAGATTAATTTTTCTCTAATTAGTTGTTATTTGATTTAGGCTATTTTCTATTATTGGTTTGGTAATAGGTTTCTGTCTCCCACCAGAGACCATCTGACTTCAACAATTAACATTTCTGCAGGCTGTTTTTGACCAAAGCTTGCCATTTAGTGTTCTCAGAAGCTCAGGCACATGAAGCAGCTGCTGTTGGATCAGACAGATATACCCTGAGGGCTTGAGATCCTTTCTGTTACAATCTTTCATGTGCCTTTTGGCATAAGCCTCAGAGTGTACAACCCTGTTCTCCAAGGTGAAGAGATAATACAACTCTCTGGTCCCTCCAGTTCTATGTCTTTGTACTTAAATAATGTTTTGTGGCAATATACTTAAGAAAGAAAGATAGAAAGAAAGAAACAAGAGAGATATAGAGAGGGCAGAGAGAAAGGAACGTAATTTTTCATCACTTCAAATTTAAGAAACTTAAGGACAGTTGTGCTGGAAATGTTAGCATTTAAATGACCAAAATAAAGTCCAGAATAACTGTAACAGTAAGCATTTCTGAATGGTGAGGAAGAAGTCAGATTTAGACACAAAGTCATGAATGCTCTTCTTGTTCTTAATTGTACGGCAGTAACCCACAAAGATACATGCCATTGACCAAGTTCTTTCAAACTGACAGTCATTTCTCATTGTTTATGGACCCCAATGTGATCAATCTGTGCAGGACTCATAAATAATGTTACCACATAGATAATAAAAAACTGCCATTTTACTTCACAAAGTTAGATGTCATACAGTCAAGCTGTCCTTTCAATTTTCATTGGTAAATGCAAATTGCTGGTAATGGAATGTTCAGGTGAAATTTCTATATAACAAACAAGAAAGGGCTTT
Source organism: Penelope pileata (assembly GCA_013396635.1). Taxonomy (NCBI): domain Eukaryota; kingdom Metazoa; phylum Chordata; class Aves; order Galliformes; family Cracidae; genus Penelope; species Penelope pileata. The sequence continues at coordinate 59,957 of WBMW01002997.1, read as the reverse complement.
AGGACATTTGAGATAATTTATCATACAAATATTTTCAAGTGCTACCTGCTTGCAAATTTTATTTTTGGATGTAAAAGTAAGTAAATGACTTGAGTTCAAGCACTTAAGTTATTCAGATATTCACAATCAGATATTTGAACACATGTGGGTTTGGGTGCAACACTGTAGAATTTCTCAAATAGCACAGTGAAAAACGTTCAATAGACAAAGCCAGATCTAGTATGACTTGTAGAATATATCCAACTGGGATTGTCATTATTTGAATTTCTACTAATGTTTAGTGCTTTTTTTTCCCTTCTAATACAAATAGGGGTAAATGTCTTAGAAGTATTTGGAATCTAGGTATCTAAACAAAACGTACAAGTACATTGCAGCACGTACAATAAGAATGTATGTAAATTATGTACTTCTATAGGAATACTGCACAATAAATTTACAACACTTGGAGTTCTGCTTTATAATTCAAGACTCTAAGAAGGGGTTTACCATGAATGCTATGTGACTTTGGAAGCCATATATATACAACTTCAATATTTTCTGATCCTAACAGGGAAACAAACCCAAATTTGTATTTTTCTTTTCATGTTGAACACTAAGTATCACAATAAGAAATTTTACAGACTACAAGCAGTTGATGCAATCCATTAGTTAGAAAGAGCTTGGGGATGATAGACACTGTGAGTTTACTGCTGCTAATTGGTAAAGGAAACAAACATTTTATTTTATTTTTGAGATATAATTTATGATCAAAATGACTTTTCATAACAAGAGGATTGTTCTTTTGATCAAATGAATATTAGAGAATATTAAAGCACCATTCATAAGTTAGCTTTTTTTTTGTTTGTTTGTAGAGCTTTGCTCTAAACTCACACTGTCAATTAAATCAAAAATTTAAAATTAAATCCAACTGATAAGATGAATTCACAAGAAGTAGAACTAACATTTTCACATGGGTTATATCAATGTATGTTTCCAGAAGCATGACAAACATGAATTTGTAAGCAATATAGTCTTCCTTTCATGTTCACTTCAAATATACCGTACCAAAACTAGTTAAGACACGATATTTTTCTAATATCCTTATATTGGTATTGCAGTTTGGGCATACATCTCCAAAATTTCTGTGAAACTTATGAAATATGTCATTTACTAAGCCATGGATATAGTATGAGAAGTCTAAACAGAGTTACATTTTAATCATGCCAGAAAATGAAGAGCAGGGAACTATGTGCCAGTTTTAAATTTGGATTGCATCATCTTAACAAAAACACATTTTTTTTTTGTTTAAGAACAAGTTTAAGAATCCAAGACTTCTTTTTCTCCAGTGAAATGTTTTTGTCTTTTCCTGAAAGAACTCATTAAGTCATCTTTAAAAAAAAATAAAAATCTTTTGCATTGCTCTGATATTTGTCTAGTATTGGGAAACCATCAAGCAATTACAACATGCTATACTGCATTGATGTTATCTCTTAAATAGGTAGCAAAGCACAAAAAAATTTGTTTTTAATTTAATGACAGATTTCCTTCAATGGATCCAGAGTTCTGCTTATGTAGTTTGTTTCTCATAAAGCCTCCTCTTCACTTTTCCCCATGGCATGGTCTTGCTCTTATGTTCTGACTATAGCTTTCAGTTATATATATCTTAGTGATGAGGTAGGATGCTTATTATAAAAGGATACTTGGATCTAATGGTCTGATAACTGACAAGTTGAAGAAAGAAAAATTCAGAGACAAGACATAAAGAGAAAGGGAAAATATTCTAACTGGGGAGTAAAGGAAGGCAAAAAAGGGAAGAAGCTGTAGCCTGCTTATTGTTATAACCATTCTGTGTAGTTTGAGCTAGGGAAACAATATAAAAATAATTACTCAATTTTAATCAGGCTATACAAAGGAAACAGCAGCTATACATTGCCATTTAACCTGAAAATGAGTCACTGAATTCACTATGCAATTTGTTGCTGGAGGGTCAGGTATGAAAATGTAATTCCCCATTTTTCTGCCACTTGAAATAAAGACTCAAGACGTGCTTATGTCTTGAACTAGTTAAAATACTTTAAAAGCTTTAAGGTTTTATGCGCTACTCTACTCATATAGTCTGAGAAAAGAGTCTTTGATAGGAATACAGAGGAGAAAGCCTAACAGCATTTGTGCACTTGCCATAACCACAGACCCTGCTACTCTTTGAGCTTTTTTGGAAGTTTGAGCAATTGAACTGGTACCACAATGAATTCATACACTTGTAAAACAGACTTCTAAAACTGATATGCTAATGATTGCACCCTTTACATTTCTGCTTTCTGCCTTTCTGCTTTGTAGTAATGGATATCAGAGCACTTGCAGACTTTGAATCTCACATTGACCCAGACTGTCTCTTATCCGACATTATCAGTAGGGAAGAAGGAAGACATGACCTGACAGATTTATCCCTGGTTGTTTACATTCATCTCACTGTCAAGGTGGCGCTAATGAGCTCTCATAATTTTTTTCTCCTCTGACTCCGTCCTGTACTGCTTCTCCTCTCACCCCACTCTCATTTAATGTTACAGAGTTGAATTATCTGATCAAATTAACTAAGTTCATGATTTCTCGTATCACCAACAGTGGTAATGTGTAATTTATGTTGATCATTACTAACCACTGAAGATACTAGGAAAGGACATTATTAATTCTCCAATACCATGTCATATAATGTAGGTGCTCAACTATTTGCTGAGTCAAACCATGACAAAAATGTAAATAATCAGCAGCTCTTTGCAAATTACATATTGTTCCCATGTTTTAGAATCTTCTGCACATGTTCAAGGGTCCTGATGCATACTGACACTGACACTCATAATAATAAAAGTCTGGATCCGAAATCCATAGATACCAATAGTGGGAATACCAGTCACCTGACATTGTAAAAGTTCTGTCAGTTGTCCCTTTCCCACCAAAGGAATATTTCTAACTCATCAGACATAGGCACTGAGTAAGTGACTATGTGATTGGCTATGAATATTTTGTTTTAGCTTGCACTTAGAGAACAATTCCTTTTAATGTCAGTAAAACTTACTTTTGCTTTTTTTCCTTTCCTTTCTTAATTACTCCACTCTATGTTGGAAGGAGGACCTGGGGAACTACAGGCCTGTCATCCAGACCTCAGTATGGGAGGAAGGTCATGGAGCAGATCATATTGAGTGTGATCACACAGCATGTGTGAGACAACCAGGGGATCAGGCTAGCCAACATGGATTCATGAAAGGTAAGTCCTGCTTGACCAACCTGATCTCCTTCTATGACCAGGTGACCCACCTAGCTGGTGAGGGAAAGGTTGTGGATATAGTCTACCTTGATTTTAGCAAAACCTTTGACTTTGTCTCCAAAAGTAATTTCCTGGAGAAGCAGCAGATGATGGCTTGGACAGGTGCACTCTTCACTGGGTAAAAAATTGTCTCGATGACCAGGCCCAGAGAGCAGTGAATAGAATTAAATCCAGCTGGCAGCTGGCCACTATTGGTGTTCCCCAGGGATCAGTACTGAGGGTGGCCCTGTTTAGTATCTTTATTGATGATCTGGATGAGGGAATTGAGTGCATCAACAAGTTTGCAGATGACACCAAGCTGGGAGGAAGTGTTCATCTGCCAGAGGGCAGGAAGGCTCTACAGAGGGATCTGGATAGGCTGGATCAATGGGCTGAGGGCAATTAAATGAGCTTTAACAAGACCAAATGCTGGGTCCTGCACTTTGGTCACAACAACTCCATGCATTACAGAATCACAGAATCACAGAACCACCAACACTGGAAAAGACCTCCAGGATCACCCAGTCCAACCGTCCCCCTACCACCAATACTGTCCATGAAGCCATTGCCCTCAGTGCCACATCCCCAAGGCTCTGAGCACCCCCAGGGATGGTGTCTCCACCCCTCCCTGGGCAGCTGGGCCCGTGCAGCCCTGCTCTGGCTGGGAAGAAATGTTCCCTGTGCCACCCTGACCCTCTCCAGCATAGCGTGAGGCCGTCCCCTCCCATCCCATCACTGTTACCAGGAGCAGAGGACCCTCCCCGGCCCCCACCTCCTCCCAGGGGCTGCAGAGAGTGGGGGGTCTCCCAGCCACCCTGCACGCAGCAGCTTTTATCAGCGCTGGTTCTACAACACCGCATCTCCGACAGCGTGGGGGTGTGAAGGGAACACTGCCCCTGTGCTCTGAGTCTTTTGTGCCTCTGCCTGAGAAATTTCATTGCTACAGACTTGGGGCAGAGTGGCTGGAAAGATGCACAGAGGAAGATGATCTGGTGATATTAGCCAACTGCTGGCTGAACATGAGCCAGCAGTGTGCCCGGGTGGACAAGAAGGCCAATGGCATCCTGGCCTGCATCAGAAATAGTGTAGTCAGCAGGACTTGGGAGGTGATCATCCTCCTGTTCTCAGTACTGGTGAGGCCATATCTCAAGTACTGCACTCAGTTTTGGGTCCCTCACTACAATAAAGTCATTGAGGCGCTGGAGCATGTCCAAAGAAGGGCAACAAAGCTGGTGAGGGGTCTGGAGCACAAGTCTTACAACGAGCAGCTGAGGGACCTGGGATTGTTTAGTCTGGAGAAGAGACGAATCAGGGGAGACCTTATCAAAGAATCTTATAATATAATAACTAATAATAATNGTCCCCTCCCATCCCATCACTGTTACCAGGAGCAGAGGACCCTCCCCGGCTCCCACCTCCTCCCAGGGGCTGCAGAGAGTGGGGGGTCTCCCAGCCACCCTGCACGCAGCAGCTTTTATCAGCGCTGGTTCTACAACACCGCATCTCCGACAGCGTGGGGGTGTGAAGGGAACACTGCCCCTGTGCTCTGAGTCTTTTGTGCCTCTGCCTGAGAAATTTCATTGCTACAGACTTGGGGCAGAGTGGCTGGAAAGATGCACAGAGGAAGATGATCTGGTGATATTAGCCAACTGCTGGCTGAACATGAGCCAGCAGTGTGCCCGGGTGGACAAGAAGGCCAATGGCATCCTGGCCTGCATCAGAAATAGTGTAGTCAGCAGGACTTGGGAGGTGATCATCCTCCTGTTCTCAGTACTGGTGAGGCCATATCTCAAGTACTGCACTCAGTTTTGGGTCCCTCACTACAATAAAGTCATTGAGGCGCTGGAGCATGTCCAAAGAAGGGCAACAAAGCTGGTGAGGGGTCTGGAGCACAAGTCTTACAACGAGCAGCTGAGGGACCTGGGATTGTTTAGTCTGGAGAAGAGACGAATCAGGGGAGACCTTATCAAAGAATCTTATAATATAATAACTAATAATAATATAAGTTGCCCAGAGAAGTTGTGGATGCCCCCTCCCTGGAAGTATTCAAAGCCAGGCTGGATGGGGCTTTGAGCAACCTGGTCTAGTGAGCGGTGTCCTTGCTTATAGCAGGGTGGTTGGAACAAGATGATCTCTAAGGTCCCTTCCAACCCAAACCATTCTATGATTCTATGATTCTATGATTCTATGATAATCATAGAATGGCTTGGGTTGAAAGGGACCCCAAGGATCATCAAGTTCCAATCCCCTTGCCACAGGCAGGGTAGGCAACCACTAAGTCAGACACTAGATCAAGCTGCCCAGGGCTCCATCGAACCTGGTTCTGAACACCTGCAGGAAGGGAGCATCCACAACTTCTCTGGGCAACCTGTTGCAGCACCTCACCATACTCTCAGTGAAGAAATTCTCTGACATCTAATCTAAGTCTCCCCTCTTTCAGTTTAAAACCATTCTCCCCTGTGCTATCACTATCTACCCATGTAAAAAGTTGATTTCCCTCTTGTTTATAAGCTCCCTTTAAGTACTGGAATGCTGCAATGAGGACTCCCTGCAGCCTTCTCTTCTCCAGGCTGAACAAGCCCAGCCTGTCTTTATACGAGAGGTTCTCCAGTCCTCTGATCATCTTTGTGGCCCTCCTCTGGACCCACTCTAACAGCTCCACATCTTTCCTGTGCTGGGACCCCCAGGCCTGGACACAGTACTCCAGATGGGGCCTCACAAAGGCAGAGTAGAAAGGGGCAATCAAGCAGCTTTTCCTGCTAGGAACCCCTCTTTTGATGCAGCCCAGGATACCATTGGCCTTCTGAGATGCAAGTAAACACTGCTGGCTCGTGTTACATTTTTCAGCTACCAGAACTCCCAAGACCTTCTCTGGACTGCAGGGCTGCTCTCAAGGAGTTCTTCTCCCAATCTATACACATATATGGGATTTCCCTGCCTCCAGTTCAACACCTTGTACTTGGTCTTGTTGAACCTTGGCTGTGATCACATAGGTTCAACTTTCAAGGCTCTCCAGGTCCCTCTGGATGACATCCCTTTCTTCCGCTGTAACAACTGCATCACTCAGCTCAGTATTGTCTGCAAACTTGCTGAGGGTGCACTTGATCCCATCATCTATGTCATTGATAAATATGTTAAACTGTACCGGTACCAAGACAGACCCTCGAGGGACACAATTTATCACCAGCATTCACCTGGACATAGAGCCATTGACCACAAAGCTCTGGCTGCAGCCTTCCAACCAACTCTTTATCCACTGAGTAGTCCACACCTCAAACCCATCTCTCTCCAATTTAGAGATAAGGTTGTGGTGCAGGACCATGTCAAAGGCCTTGCACAAGTTCAGGTAGATGACATCAGTTGCCCTTCCTTTGTCCACCGATACCTTCACTTCATCATAAAAGGCCACCAGATTGGTCAGGGACAGTCTGGCCTTGGTGAAGCCATGCTCACTGTCTCAGATCACCTGCTCAGCCCTCATTTGCCTTAATATGTCTTCCAGAAGGATCTGTTCCATGACCTTCCCAGGCACAGACATGAGGCTCACCAGCCTGTAGTTCCCAGGTGTCTCGCTCCGGTTATTGGAGGTGAGGTGATTCTTTGATGTACCTGGAGTGAGATTGAGACACAAACGAGGTCAAATGTTGTCCGACCAATTTATTACAAATTCTAGTTGGTTAGGGTGATGGGGAAGGGAAAGAGTACAGGAAAAAGAGAGGGAAAGTTGGTTGCTATGGTTACCACCACTGACCCAGCTGTGTCCCTAAGTCAGGTAGGACTGGAGGGCAGGAGTGGTCCTCTCCCCTCACGGCTGCAAGCATGTTGTCTCTTCATGGCTTCATGCACTCACTCGCTCCCTCCTGGTGGCACCCATGCACGCAGCGTCACACCCGCTCTCTTCCTCCGCACGGCGACTCTCTCTCAGCGACACTCACACGGTGACACTTGCTCGGCAACACACAGTTGCGGCGACCCACTTCTGGGGACACACTTGCGCGCTCCCCTGCTGGTTGTGCTGTTTATAGCGTTGCGCTATTAAATAGTCAATAAGTTCTTGGAATTGCTTTACATAGCCCCATCTCCCACTCAGTGGTGGGACACATGCCCAGTACCATCTCTGGCGGATGTTTCGAGGGTCCTTTGCGTGACCCTGGGCCCAGGTGCATGTGTAGAGGGCCAAGACAATGCAGTTTGCCCAGTGTGGTTCCAAAGTAATAGGCTTTTGATTGGTGAAACTCAGTCCATTTGTCAAGGTGGTGAGGTTCTTTGCCGACAATGTTGAGGCATATTTACATATTCTTGTCCAGTCTTTTACACCAGGGTAATCCTGTGTAACAGGAGCGATATTTCCCTTTTTCCAGTCAGTGGGGACTTGGACTGACAGCCACGACTTCTCAAATTTGATAGAGAGTAGCTTTGCAACCACACCAACCAGCTCCTTCAGAACCCTGGGATTCATATCATCAGGCCCATAAACTTATACACATTCAGTCTCATAAAGAGATCTTGGACTTGCTCTGCTCTTACAGTGGGAGGGATTTTTCATGCCCAACTCCCACCTAGAGGTTCAAGGATGTGAGATTTAGGGATGAGAGAGACATAAGAATGCTGGCTGCCACTGAAGACTGAGGCAAAGAACTCACTGAATACCTCAGCCTTCTTCATGTCTGTTGTAGCCAGTTCTCCCTTCACATTACTCAGAGGGGGTACACTCTCTTTGGCCTATCTCTGCTGACCAAGGTACCTGTAGAATCTCTTCTTGTTTTTTTTACATCCCTTGCCAAATGCAGTTCCACTGGTGCTTTGCCTTTCCTGATCCCATCTCTGCATGTCAAGACAGCATCCCTGTATTCTTCTCAGGCAACATGCCCTTGCATCCATTGCCTGTACATGACCTTCTTATCCCTCAGTTTGACCAACAGGTTCTTGCCCATCCATGCCTGTTTCCTGCCTCCTCTGCTTGTTTTCCTATACTGAGGGACAGAGAGCTCTTTTGCTCTCAGAAGGGTATCCTGAAAGTCTTGCCAGCTTTGCTTCACTCCTTTGTCTCTAAGGACAGCTTTCCAGGGGATCTCACACAGTAATTCCTTAAGGAGCCTGAAGATTACTTTCCTCCAGTTCAGGGTCTTGACTTTGCTTTTTGCTGAGCCCATCCTCCTCAAGATCAGAAATTCTGCCAAAGCATGGTCACTGCAGTCCAGACTGCTTCCAACCTTTAGCTCTTTAATGAGCTCCTCTGCAGCTGGTGAGTACTAGGTCCAGAAATGCTTCTCCTCTGGTTGGTTTATCTAATACCTGGACCAGGAAGTTATCCGTAACACTCTCCAGAAGTGTTTAGGATTGCCTGCAGCCTGTCACATTGCTTTGCCAGCAGACATCCAGCTGGCTGAAAGCCCTCATCAAGATGAGAGCTTGTGAGCATGACACTTCTTGTAGTTGAAGTAAGATCGCCTGCAATAGACCTGATCAGACGGCCTGTAGTAGACCCAGACCACCAGATGTCCCTAATTGGTCTGGTACCTGATTTTCACCCACAAGCTCTCTACCTGATCTTGGCTGCTTGTCAGAGGCAGCTCTTTGCACTCTATCCTGCTTTTAATGTTGAGGGCAGCTCCCTCACTCCTCCTTCTCTGTCTGTCTCTTCTGGCCTGGAGCATCTCCGTTATGAGGAAAGGCTGAGTAAACTGGGTTTGTTCAGCTTGGAGAAGAGAAGACTGAGAGGAGATCTTATCAATGTTTATAAACATCTAAAGTGCGAGAGACAAAGGGATGAGGCCAGACTCTTTTCAGTGGTGAGTGGTGATAAGACAAGGGGAAATGCCCAAAAACTGGAACATAGGAAGTTCTGCACAAATATGCATAAGAACTTCTTCACAGTGAGGGTGACTGTAAGGAACTGTTTCTGAACCTTTTGTCTCAAAGTTTGCTGTGAGAACTCTTTTGTCTCCAAGTTTGCCCACCTGCCTGCTGCCCGAAGGCTTGCAGACCAGGGGCAATGAGAGGTAAGCAGCTGCTAAATGACCATCTAGCAGCCTTTCAGACTGGCACCTTGAGGGAGGCAACCACCAAAGGAGACATGCAAGCCCATCCGTGCCCGTTCGTGTGATACGTGACATACCTAGGTGCCCAGGAATGCCATGCTGGCCGAAAAGGAGGATAAGAAGACCTCCTCCAACGGGGGAAAAGCTAGCTGCCTACAAACTGCCTGTGAGCTGCCTACCTGCTGCTGTCTGACAGATACCTGGCTGGACCTGCTTGATACCTCCTGCTGCTTGAGACGTGAGGTCCTGCTGCCCTGCTAGCTGATGCCTGCTTGTTGCTCCTGCCTGCTGCCTGCTACCTGAGACCTGAGGGCCTGATGCCTGCTGCTCCCTCTGCACTCTCATTCCCTTGCTCCCTCACAGGCCTGAAGATGTTCCGGGACCGACACGATGGCGTGGGATCCATGGTGGTGATTGTCTCTGCTTTTTTATATGTAACCCTCGCTCTTACTTCCTATCTTTTGCTATCACCTGCTTCCCCATCTCCATCTCCCTCACTGTCCAGAATTTCTATTAAACTGGTCAGACAACATTTGACCTCGTTTATGTCTTAATCTCACTTCGGGTATGTTAAAGAATCTCCCCTCACTCCAATAATTGAAGCGGGACAGTGACAGAGCACTGGAACAGGCTGCCCAAGGAGGTTGTGGAGTCTCCTTCTCTGGAGGTATTCAAGACCCATCTGGATGCCTACCTGTGTGGCCTGCTGTAGGGAACCTGCTTTGGTAGTGAGTTTGGACTCGATGATCTCTAGAGGTCCCTTCCAACCCGTGCAATTCTGTGATTCTGTGAAGAGCTTGCAGCCCTCAGCTGTCATGTTCCAGTCATATGAATTGTCCCACTATGTCTCTGTGATTGCAGTTAGGTCATAGTTTTCTAATTGTGCCGTGGCTTCCAGCTCCTCCTGCCTATTTTCCAAGATTTGTGCATTGGCATAGAGGCACTTCAGCTGGGCTATCAGCAACATTACCTTCTCAGAGGAGCCCTCTCAAGATCCTTTGGGACAATTCTGAGCTTTTTCTCCACCATTTCCTAAAATGACAGCATTTCTCGGCCCTTCTCTGCCACTGAACTCCATCTCCTTCCCCCATCCAGCCTACTTTAAAGCCCTGGTAATCAGTTCAGGCAGCTTGCTTCTCAGAGCACTCTTAGCCCACCTGCTCCGTTGTGTCCCATCAGATGCTCACATGCCCGGTCTCTTGAAGGCCTGTCCCAGATCATAGAACCTAAAGACTTGACCATGAAACCATGACTGAAGACAGCAGTTTCAGCTGTTGTTTTGCCTCTCTGGGAAAGGTTCCCTGGTGTAAGCCTCCACGCACAGCTGATCCCCTTGAAGTCTACATCAATCTCTATAACTTCTTGAAAGAAGGTTGTAGTGAGGTGGGGGTCAGCCTCTTCTCCCATCTAAGTAGTGATGGGACAAGAAGTTGGTGATAGTTGCACCGGGGAGGTTCAGGTTAGATATTAGGAAAAATATCTTCTCCAAAGGAGAAGTAATGCATTGGAACAAGCTGCCCAGAAAAGTGGAAGGTCCCTGGAGGTTTTCAAGAAAAGGGCAAATGTCACGCTGAGTGACATGATTTAGTGGGCATGGTGGTGATGGGTTGACGGTTGTACTAGATAGTCTTAGAAGCCTTTTCCAACATTAATGATTCTGTGATTCTATAATTCTATGTCTAACAAGGACTAGAGAAATATGTGTAATATCAATTGTCTTAACATATTTGGAATAAGCTCACATTGAATCTGTTTGCTTTTCAGCTTTTATACACACCTTAGACTGCCATATATTTTATAGCGCTCTTGAACCATCAACTTTAATTTTATCAGTTGTATGCAAAGTATATTTGACTAGGTTGTGCTACTGTCTCTATGATAAATTTATTATATAGTTAATTGAATCATCCCAAATTAGAACATAACTTTTTCCATAGAACTTAAGATGTAGATCAGATTTGGACTACTGTGTACATAAAAACATTTTTTGTAAGCGTATGAACAGGCCTTTGTCATAGTCTTTCACTGATGCTTCAGCAATTTTAATCATGTGTCTTTTTTACACTGCAATGGGATCAGGCCCCTACTGTTTTACGATGTGTAAACCGTAAGAATGTTTTCTGGACTACTTATGGTAAGGGAGGGGTAGCAGTAAGACAGGGCTGCCTTGGTAGCTTCAGTGGTCAAAAGTTGCTCAGTGACAGGCAGCAATATGTCCTTTGCTAGACAGGAGCTGATGCTAATGTATCCCCCTGTATTCAGATATAAGCAGTTTTGTGCAGCTAGGATAATAAATGTTATTCAAATGACATTTTGAACTCATGTCAAGGCACTTTTTGAAATCAGTTCACAACCCTGGTGTCTACAACTGTACATGGAATCCTACAATTGCATATACAGAATTGCCATATGAAAGTCAAGGACAATTCTCTGCTTAAGAATGATTATTTCTTTTACAAAGTTTTAACATAAAGCTTCACAAATACTCTATAAATGATTTGTAAGATGCTGAATAGAATGTTAAAAGCTAAATTGTCTTTTAGTCTGCAATAAAACCACTGCTATTCACTTTTAACATTAATCCATGATATACTAATATGCTACACATAATTGGTGTTAATCTTCTAACATTTAAACAACTATAAATGGTTCAAATTATGTGGTCATAACCAGCTGTTGCCTGTAAATCCTTATGCCAGAGAGGAAGTTCATGCAACCTCATCTGGAACTCTCCAAGTGGGATGACTGAAAACATTTTAGCAGACTACCTCATAGGTAAAGAATCTTATTTCTTAGAAAGGGAAAAGATTGCATGAATTGAAATGAGACTTGACAGTCACGATCCTGTGGTGGGAGTTTGAATAAAATTCTCTTGGAGAGACAAACAGATTATAGCTATGACTCTCAACTTCCATATAGAAGCAGAGCCAAAATTTGTTGTCAGAAGCCAGATATAAAATTTCCTTCACATTTTGGACTATCTTAGAAATTGTACTTTTGAGATAAGGTTCGATACCGTGCTGAGAAGAGGTATTGGCCCTATTGTGTTGCCTTAGACAAGGAACTTGGAAAATTCTAAAGCTGGAAGTATTCTACAATGTGCTGTGGAAAAACATAAAGAATTCAGTAGATCTTACTGAAGTAAGGAGATTGTTTTAATAGTCTGGCATTCCAAAGAGATGTTAAAAAAAATATAAGAGCAAAAGAGGAGTAAAAAAAAAAGTAAATAAGTACGCAAACAAGTAAATCAATAGAAAACATCACTGAGAATAACCTTTTCTAATAAAGTATAAATGGTTTCAGTTACTTACACAGAGCCACTAGAGTCACAATAAGGAAGCAAGGACGAGTACTGCATCCAGATCTGGGCCCCCCAGCACAGGAAGGATGTGGAGCTGTTGGAGAGGGTCCAGAGGAGGGCCACAAAAATGCTCAGAGGGCTGGAGCACCTCCCCTAGGACAACAGACAGAGGGAGCTGGGCTTGTTCAGCCTGGAGAAGAGAACACTGCGGGGGGACCTCATTGCAGCCTTCCAGTAGTTAAAAGGAGATTATAAACAGGAGGGAAACCAACTTTTCAAAAGGGTAGACAGTGATAGGACAAGGAGGAATGGTTTTAAGCTGGAGGAGGGAAAGTTTAGATTAGACATCAGAGAAAAATTATTTACTGAGAGAGTGCTGAGGTGCTGGAACAGGCTGCCCAGAGAGGTTGTGGATACCTAGTCCCTGGGCAACCTGATCTAGTACCAGATCTGGAGGTTGGTGGCCCTGCCTGTGGTAGAGGGGTTGGAACCTGGCGATCCTTGGGGTCCCTTCCAAACCAGACCATTCTATGATTCTATGATTCTGTTTTCTCCTATTCAGTGCATATTAATGGCTGGAGTGTAAGACCTAAAAATATGTATAAAGAGAAGGTAAAATATGAATTTGATTTGCAAGAGATGCAGGCACATTATGCCTGATTCATCCAAATCTATGGAAGTATATCAAATTTAAGGAAGACTGTTCACAACAGTTCCTTTAGAATGTATGTTAAAGATGATTTCAAGAATTTAAGTAAGAATGCAATTTTCTTTTAAAGTCACTGGAGAAGTGTATTACAGTATCATTAGTTCAGAACGTTATAGTTAATTTCTTGTGATACATTATATAAATTACTTTCACTTTTTTAAATATTATTTTGCTGAAATAAATTATTAAAAACTGCCTCTCAGTACAAAAAGCTAAAATTATGAATATTATATACTACTACTTTCCAGGACATTAAATATGAATATATGTATTATATATATGTATCATGTATTTGTATTTTACATTTTTAACTGAATATCATATATAATATATTATGCATTATATATATAGGTACATGTAAAATCAAATATTTGATGAAATATTCTGAAATATTAAATAATAACTGGACAATGTGCAATTTAAAAATGCACACACTTATTTTCATAATATGGTCTTCATTGCTGATGTAACTAAAACAACATTGACCTAAAAGCATAGACAAGATTTTAAAAGACACCTTTTAAAGACTGCAGATTGGAAGATTATGAGTAGCAAATTATATACCGTCCCTACAAAGGACTTTAAGCAGAAAAATGTACTAACATACGACATAAAACATAGTCTTCATTTTGGTATACATGGTATAAATCTTCAGTCGGCTAGGATACAGATACCTGGAAATAAAATGCTTACACAACTAATTTTCTTTTGATTTCATAGTTTGGCTAGAGCTGAACAGTAATACAATATAATAGATATATTCAAAGCAATTTTACATTGTCTTCCATCGTGCATAGTAATTTAAAATATTCCATTAACTAAACAAATTTGTGGTGCCATAAATCAAACCACTGTAAGTAAATCACAGCTCGTGAACACAGAATTGTAATTCCATCACAGTGATTAAACAGAGGATAGAAATACTGAGATCTATCATACTTAATGGGCAGAGCGTGATTATAAAATATAGTTATGCAGGGTTTAAGCTTTATCTTCATATTCCGAACTACATTTATAGTTTTTGTGCTATTTTGGGACATAAAAATTGAGGACGAACTATTTACGTCTGTCTATTGCATCTTGCAGGTGGTTGTTCAATCTTGGTAACAGATATCAGTTCAATAAAAAAATTTTCATGTCATGGGGATTAAAAGAGTCTTTTATTTAAAAAATGAGGTTTAAATTGAGAATGTTCTCCCCACATTCTAATTAGGACCAACTTTGTAATCTGTAAAAAAATATATAATGCAATAGATAGATGAGATAACATACCATACAATAAATGTATGAAACAAAATTGTAACTTGTGGTATTATTTTTTGTTTGCTTAAATTCACCTTTGCACTTGACTAAGCAGCATACTTGTCTCATCCCACTCAGTGGGTTATGAGGAAATCCCACTGAATAAGGCACTCCTTGGTCGGCAGGGGTTGCAGGAGCGATGGTGTTGGACAACACCTCAGAGGAACAATAGGAAACAATTTATAGAGTTTTCCAAACACAGTTGGTCAACTAACTTGAGGTAAAATTAGGCAACATTCTAACAACAGTAATAAACATTATAGATGAATGGGTACTTTGGCACAGGTGTTATTTTCTAGTCAACTACTTTGACTTACTTATAAGCATATTTAGGCAATGGCAACTAAAGAAGATGAGTGAAAAGAGATTGAAAGAAAGTATAAGAGAGTGAAAAAGAAAATGAAAGTGAAAGATTTTCATCGTATCCAGCACAGTCTTGAGCTGGGATCTTCATCTGTGGGAAGTGGGTAGACAAAGGCAAAATGTGCACGTTCACCTTTATATAGTCCAGATGGTCAGAGACCACCCTCAAGGTGGCAACTCTCCTGCATCTGCACAGCTTGGGGCTCCAGAAGATTCGGGAGTTTCATGCACCCCCTGCTCAGTAAGTTGCCATACGAGAAAATAGGTAGAACAACTTGCTGCCCTGCCTCCACAGGACCCAAATCACTCCCTCACCTTCCCTCTCAGCCCAAGTTGTTAAGTCAAGTTTCCCACTGGTCTCTGAAACATTTGAGGTCTTTACTGATGTCCCTGTTGAGGGCTGATACAAATGAACCAGCTGAACATTGTAATTAGCCTATCCAATAGTATTCTTATTCTTTGAATTATTTTTAACAGATTTTAAATTAGAATATTGAAATATGAAAATGAAACAAACCTAGAATTCTTGGTGTATTTTTTTTTTTTTTTATCATTTTCTCCTGTAGCAATTTTTTTCTCTCACAGAGGATTGAGGAATAATGGAGGACTGAGATATACCTATTGCAACAAAAATATCTGAATGTACGACATGTTGACATAAGGAATTAAGACATTCAGTGATTTTGTTCTCAAACTTTCTAAAAGAGAACAGACAGGAAATCTGGCTCGCTTGGCAAGTTGACTTCAGCTAGGATGAGGAGTCAAGTACTACAATTTTGGTTTCAAGTGTTCAGAAAGACAGTACATGTAAGATTTCTGAATTGTCCAATCAAAATCTACTTCAGGCAAGCATTTTGTCATAATCTTAATTTTTATAGGCTTGAGGTTGTTACAAATACTGATCATATTAGATACAGCTATTTGTTTAAAATAGATGTGTGGTTCAGTTTTCCTGAGGAAAGTTCAGTTTTCCTGAGGAACGCTTTTGCAGATGTAAGCTCCAACCATGTAGGGGTGGGCTGTAAAACTGAGTGAGGGACCCTGGGGTTTTTAAGATAAACTTTAGTTGATGAGCTCATGAGGAACAAGCTTAAACCAAGCACATGAATCAGTCTCATTCTCTTTTGCACAGACTAGTCTACCACATGCATTCCCTGGTTCATTTCTTCCTTAGTTTATAAATCCTTTCACTCAAAAGTTCCCTAATTTCTCCCTTCTAGCTCACAAGCCTGTGAGCAAAATAATTGCTGAGCTGACAACAACAATGCTCATTTTTCCTCCTCTGTCATGGTGTGGGTGTCCCTGGTATGACACTGGAAGCATGAAAGTCTTGGTAGTTCCAGTGCTGGACTCCCTGATTTTGTAGCTCTTTTTGGTTTGGGGTTTTGTTTTAATTTTTGGGAGTTCACAGCAGTCTTCTGGGGGTGAGAGGGACTGGTGAAAGACTTCCACAACCCTTTGTCCTCCTTGCAGACCTTGCATGCTGTGGACAGCATGCTGCAGATATTGCTGGCCAGCCATCTCTCCTCCAATGTCAGTGAGGAGCTGCAGAACATCTTGTATCTGTTTATCGCAGAGCGTAGTCTTCCCAGGGTCTGTTCTTCTCCTTGGAATGTGTGACGAACTTTGAGGGGTGAGTGCTTCCTGTGGCATGGTACTGAGAGGGCATTCAGCATTCTTGGTGGAAGTAGGGGCTGTCAACCAAACTGTTCTAGAAACTCAGTTTCTCCCAGCTGCAGTCAACATCCCCTCCACATTCTCCTCCTTTGTCAAGGGGAAGCCTTTTCCAGGGCAAATTAGGGCCAGCTTTGCCCCTGAAGCTCTCTTTGGTAGAATTTGAGCCATTTCCATAGAAATGACACTGACAGCAGCTAAAACTACTGGCTCCCTGCCTCCCACAGTCCCCCATGCTTTCCTCAACAGGTGTGAATGGACTGAGATCACTGGCACCGGTTCATCCTGCACAGGAGGCTTACCCTCAAGCTCTGCTTACCTGGCTTCCCAGTGGGTCATACCTCCACTCTCACTGCTGCCTCCTGTGAGGTTCTTCCCTGGAAAGCCAACCTTCATGGAGAGAGAACAGAACAGAAAGGCAGCAGAAATGAGCTGAGACTGAACTGGAGGTGGCATCTGCCTGGCTGCCTGCCTGGCCACAAGGTTGGCCAGGGAATTTATGGCAAACCTGAAAGGGACCTCAGTGGCAGGAGCCTCATTAAGGGCTTCTAGCTCAGGGGAATCACAGGATGAACGCTGCGATTCTGGCCATGAGCTCAGCAGAGCTACTTCTGCTGGAGAGGGCATTGGCTCCCAGGGCAGACTAGCAGCTCCTCTACTCATAGGCACTGCTGAGCTTTACAAACTTGCAGACCAAAGTTGTGCATCAAAGGGCCATGGGGAGGATCTGGAAGCTCAGCAATTTCACATCCAGCAATTGCTCACCAAAGGTAAGGAGGCAGGAACTGTCCAGCTAGGCTATCTCCCCTTCCCTGAATCCCAGCGCAGCCTCTGGCTCACAGGTACCTGTGAAACAATCCTGAGCATGAGTGGAATTCCTCAGCTT
This sequence comes from Penelope pileata, assembly GCA_013396635.1. Taxonomy (NCBI): domain Eukaryota; kingdom Metazoa; phylum Chordata; class Aves; order Galliformes; family Cracidae; genus Penelope; species Penelope pileata. The sequence continues at coordinate 42,401 of WBMW01002997.1, read as the reverse complement.
GGTTCTGCCGTGAAGCGAGGGTCTCTGTTCTTCCATTTCCTCTGGCCTTACCACCCCAGACCCTGTTCTCTCACTCGGTTTGGCTCAGTTTCCCTCTTTTCCTTCCTGTCATAGTCATTTGGAACATGCCTCCCATATTCTCAGAGGACACAGATTACCCTCAAGACACTTGAGACCATTGGAGATTCCAGTACCGATGACAAGCAGTGGGTCAGCTTCATGCAGAATAAGGTCATGAGAGAAGCTGAAACCCGGTTGATGGATGTAAGCAACCTGTGGCTGGATTGGGTTGGATTGGATTGGATTGGATTGGATTGGATTGGATTGGATTGGATTGGATTGGATTGGATTGGATTGGATTGCCCTGCCCTGCCCTGCCCTGCCCTCCTCAGCTGTTGGGCATCTGAAGCCATTTTAAGCCAGCAAAGAGAAATAGGAAGGACATTAATATCAGTGGCAGCTGGGCAAATGGCTGCAGGATAGTGGCAGTAGCATTTTCATCTATGCGCTTCCACCAGGTGCCAAAGATTCTGACGTTCATCTACAATAACCTGAAAAGCAACAGCCCCACATCAGTTCAGAAGACCCTCTACTCAGTACTTCATGTGCTGACCAAAATTTTTCCCAGGGACATGCTACCGAGCATGTTGATTGACCTTCCTCAGTATGACAGGTACCAGGTCTGACAGCCACATGGGCTTGTTCCATGTGAAGAGAGGTGTCAGAGAGTCTCTGGCAGGAAAGCTGCAAGACATCCCCAAGGAGCAGCTTCTCCATTCCACTGTGCTTTCCAGCCCTGGTGGGCCAGTAAGGGCTGCAGCAGCCAGTGCTAAGCAAGGCAGCCCAAAGCTCACTGGCATGCTCCTGCCCTCCCCCACAGAGAAAGCCAACCTCCTGCTTTTCCAAGCTGGACTCCCAGGCTCCGCTGGCATGCAAGGAGGCAGGGTCAGGGCTGTAGCCTGAGGCCTGCGGGGCCTGTGGGGCCTCCTAGGCCTGAGTGGGCCACAGCGCCATGGCTGAGGCAGCCTTTCTGACAGAACATTATTCTGGGCTTGCAGCACTACGCTGGACATTTGGAAGGCAATACTTACCCTGCCAGCAACTTCAGACAGGATCTTGGAAGAACTGTACCTTGCGCTCAAGGACAGAAGGGTGTGCAAGGTCTTTAAACTCATCAACATTGACTCAATCAAACTTGTCTTAACTGTAAGTTGCCTCACAACACACCTTGCTCTCCTTCAAGGCTGTGCATGCCCCTCCAGGAAAACCTGCACCCCCCTGCCTTGTCCTCCAGACTGGAAATCTGAGGCAGGGCAGGGGCAGAGTCAGGGCAATGGCTGGGTCAGGGGCAGAGCCATGGCCTCCTCACAGGCTGAGCAGACTGCAGGGCCAGGGAGGGAAAGTGCCCATAGCCAGCCACATCTGGTGCTATTTTTATGCCAGCTCTTACTGGTCAATCACTCTTCAAAGGCGTGAGAGCAAGAGGCTGTGGATGGTCACAGGGCAAGAGAAGCAGGCAAAAAAATCAGGGACCATGTGGCCCTCCAAAAGGACTGCTACCCCACGACAGGCTGTCCTGGGATGCCAGAGGATCCAGGAGCTGCAGCATGCAGTGAGTCCTGCAGCCTCGGTCTGGCTTTCACTACTGTGTTTGTTTCAGATGATGCACCCCACTTGAATGTCTACTACGAGGATTACGTGTACCAGAACTCCTTCAGAGGTATCTGAAGATTGAAAGCCTGCCGATGCTCTGGCTGGTGCTCCAAGGCCTTGTCAGGCTGTCAGAGAGTTGGAAGATGGTGAGTAAGACTTAGTCAAGTGAAACCCTGTTGACATCCTGGCACTGGAATAGTGATCAACATTGTGGCTTGGCCTTGGCTGAGACTCAGGAGTTGGGATTATGGTCGTGGTGGGGCCTAGTGGCTGCCTGGGGAGATTTCCAGGAGTTTTCCTGATGAGTGACTTGGATGCCTGAGCAGGGGGCGCAGGGTCCTTGCCCTCCTGCCCTCCCCCTCTCATGTCCCCATCAACAAGCCCATGGCCACTAATTGCCAGGAGTCTGCTGCAATTTCTGTGACAGCTGCCAGGAACCAAGGTGCACAGCTGGTGCTCCATAATCTGAGCATTTTGGCCAGGGTTGCCATTGACCCCTTGATGAGAAGAAAATAGTGTTTTGTACAGGCAAGAGAAATAAAGGCCCTCCTGACAGACATCATGGAAACCCTGCTGTTAGTCAATGCGCTCATCACCGTGAAGGCGCTGAATATCTTCAGAAATGTGATGTATTATCTGGAGAAGAGGGAGGCCAGTCCCATTGCTCTGAACCTGGTTGAGATATTCCTGCCTCTTTTTAACCATTTAAGTCTGCTGTGGGAGGCTGAGCTCTGCAAATGGGTGCTCCACAGGATGACCTCCTCTCTTTTCTCCTCTGGGTTCTTGTGGGATGTCTTCTGGGTTCTGCAGTCCAGCAGGCATTGTCTTTGGCAGGTTGATAGTTCTCAGTGATCTGAAGCTCCTGTGCTGTGGTCCAGCCTGGCCCCTGTTCAAAACACCTTCTGCCAAGGGCTACTTTCAGACCCTTGAGTGCTCCCTTTGTTGTTACAGGCAAGCAGCACCAGGCATTCTCCTCATGTGCCATAGCAGGGAGATGGAGTGTGCCTCAGAGGCTTTGTAGAGGGCCAGTCCTGTCTCCTCCTTGGCCTGGTGTCTGAGGAGCTCCGCTCTGACCTGGCTGGTGCTGAACGTGGGGTGGCTGAGTAAGCTCTCTGCTGGAAACTGTTGCATTGCCTTGCATGGGCTCACAGCTCCTTTGAGCAAAATGTGACTCCAAACCATTGCCCTTTGTATCAGCTATGCTAACACTCTTGCTCACCATGGGCAGGGATAGTGTATTGCTGAGGTCCAGTGAAGTGCAAGCGTGTTCTATCCATCTCTTCAAAGACGTGATGGAAGCTGTGGTGTGGCGGCAAAAAAGAGACATGAAGAGGACAGTGCACAAGGGCCTTCTCCCTCTACTCTTTTTGATGAGTTATGAGACCTCGAGTGTAGCAGAGCTACAGTTTTCAGACCTGATCAGTTATGCAAGCAAGGGTGTTCCGACACCTCAGAGTTGGTCTGGGAATTGAGGATGGGAGCATCAAACATTCAGAGTCTTGGGATGTGTGTCTATGGTGCCATTTCTCAGCATTTGCTGCTCCATAGGTCTCTGAGGAAACCCTCCTTGCTTGTGCAAAGTGCCTGAAGTGGAAGGAGCTCAATTACCTGGCTCAGAAGAACACATTGCCGATTGCAGAGGGCTTGGTAAGGACAACCCCATAGCCCTATACCCCAGCAGGACAAGCCTACTCCATGTGCCCAAGCCGTGGGCTATGTGGCTGTGACTGGAGTGTGATGCTCCAGCCCGGAGTTCACCATCTGTAGCTACATGTTTGCACCCTTCTCTCCTGCACAGATCCCCAGCGGGTTTTGCTGCAGGCCCCTCCGCCCTCCCTGTCCCAGGATGCTGAAGGAGACCCTGGCCTATCTGGCCCTTGGTGTCATGATGGAGGGGGTTTCAGCACCCTGGAGCCCCTCTGCCTGCAGCTTTCTCCAAACCTCAGCCCCACAGGGCTCCTGGCTGGGAGACAGGGATGGCCTCGGGCAAAAGGGATTCTGGCAGGAGAGACTGTCCCAGTCAACTAGGGAGGGTCTGCAAGCTCTGTGCTTTTGTGCTCCTCTCCAGCTACAGCAGAACAGGAGGAGGGTGGAAGTATACCTGTTGCAGAGCCTGCCATATCTGAAGGATTCTCCGGCCTCTTTGTGACATGAAGCTGTCAAGTTCATTGGTGAGCCCAGCTCCTGGGTCCCCCTTTGGGCCCTGCCCTGGAAGCAAGGCATAGCGCTGTGGCCCCTAGACATGTGCTGTCCCTGGTGGGTGCCTTGCTCAGGTCTCCCCTTGGGCAATACCCTTGCTAGGAGACAGGAGAGGAAGCAATAAGGCTGGCCAGGCTGGGGCTTGTGCTGTTGGAAGTGTGCTCGGGAGTGGAGATTTGATGAGAGCTCTGTGCCTAGGACTTGTTGTGTGGCATCCCTTGAACCAGAGCGAAGAAAAGCTGAGTCAGATCTGCAGCCATGAGTGAGAGCAGTGCTGTGCCTGCTGGGGCTGGGGGCAGGGGGCAGATCCCTGGTAGTGTGCAGCAATGCCTTGTCCTGCTCCAAGAAAACGATTCAGCGGCAGAGGAACATCATTGGCAGGTGAGGCACTCCTGAGCAATGGCTTCAGCTGATCCCTTTGTCCCATCTGCTCTTCCTCGCCAGAAAAAGCTATGGGTGGGCCTAGCATGGTCTGAGGGGGATGTCAAGGGTTCTCTGGGGGTCAGTGGGTTTTATCTCTGCTTTGTTTCCTCCTGTTGCGGCCCTCCAGCCTTTGGAAGATGATTTCCATCTGTCAGTCTTTTCCCTGGCAGCAGAGGCAATCCTGCTCATGAGACACCAAAGACAGCAGTCAACATCGTGATTGGCCCGGCTTGCAGTGCTGTGCTGCTGGCCCTGCAAAGCCAGGACTGAGATAGTACTATCCTGAAGAAGATAGTTCTGATTAAAAGTGTTCCCTTGGTGTCCTCCTGTATTGGACTTACATGCAAAGTTTTTGTAGTGATGGACTGCAGGTGCAAGCAGTGTGAGAAGAGTTCAGGAGCAAGACAGATAAGTGCCTGACCCAGCCAGTTCCAAAAGGTACCTGCCCCTGGAGGAGTCTCCCTGCCCCTTGAGTTTCCCTGTCAGGCCAACAGAGGGAAGCCTTCATGCCTTTTAACAGAGTTGTCCACTGCAAGCACATGACATTTCTTTTTATGATATCCATAGCAGGTTGCCAGTATGGTTTCTTCTTGTAGACCTTGGTCCTGGGTGTTCTGAATGTCTGTAGCTGCAAGAGCTTCATGTCTGTTATTGGTAGTGTCTTAGTATCTAACAGAAATTACTTTTCTCATAAAAAAGTGTCTGGTATGAAGCTATGTTTTAGTTCTAGAAGAAAAACAAAACTGATAACACCTGGCAGTGTTGAAAAGGGGGGTGTTTGCTGATGACAGAAGGATCAACGTGAGCCAGCAGTGTGCTCTGGCAACCAAAAGGGCAAACCATATCTTGGGATACATTAAACACAACATAGCCATCTGGTCAAAAGTGGTGATTTTCTCACTGTACTTAGCATTGTTGCAGCCTCACCTTGAATCTTGAGTGCAGTTCTAGTCTTCAAAATGTGAAAAGGACGTTAAGGTCCTTGAAAACATACAGAGGACAGCAATAAAGCTTGTAAAAAGGCTAGAAAGCATCTCCTATGAGGAGAGCCTCCAAACGCATTTATTATTTTGCTTTTTTTTCTGTTTTTTGACAGTGAATCTAATATTTGGAAGCTTTGTGAAGTCCTGGCTACAAATACAGTCAGTAAATGCGTCAATAAATTCATGAAGATTCAAGTAAGATGTAAAGCTGAAGCCCATCAGAACAAGTGCAATCACAATTTAAGACAAAGAGCTGTGCAGCCATACAATTACCATAACTGAGAAAAGAGCAAGTGCTGTGCTGATAAGACTAATAGTGGAACTGAAATGGGAATGACTGACACTTTGAACAATATTTCCTTTTCCAACTTTAACCATGTCCTATCTCAGGTCTGTTTCTGCAGAAGCGATTTGAATTGCTATCTGAAACACTCATGTTCCCAAATCACTAGAATAGTCAGGGGTAACAGCACTGTAATATATTTTTTGGTTTCCCTAACTACAACATGTGCCACTCTATATTTGTCAGCCATTATAGTTGTCACTTTTATGAAGACTGCAATTTTTTGGATAAAATGTCCTGGCAAGTTGTTTCTGTTAAGGGATACAGGCAGGTGGCTAGGCCCTTACCTCAGGTCTAGTTCCCTGAGCAAACCAGGAAGTACTACTGGATGTGTGAGAAACTGCTGGACAAAGACTGAGATGTTGACATGAGTTGCAGATAGTGCTGTGAGGAATGGCTGGATTTCATATATGAGAGATGGCGGACCCTCACAGCTAACCCTAGGCAATGCTTTCAGTGCCTTTTAGAGTGTTACATCTTATTAGTCCTCTAGGACCAACACAACAGTATTGGTAATAGCATATATCTCCAAGACAGTATAGTATCAGAGATAAAAAATTTCAGTATGGATATAATAAAGGGATGAAATGTGGTTAAGCACAAGTTGCTTATTTGGGAGGAGAAAAGTGCAGATATAGGGAAGGAATGAGGTGTAGGGGGGTGAAAGAACATGGAAATAGGAGAGGAGGGGCAGGAGGATCTTGCTGAGCGTAAGCAGGCTGCTAGCCAGTCCCCTTGGCTGGCTGAGGCCTAACTCGTCACCACAGAATGTCTCCTCTTAGTAACCTCTTGCTCTTGTGAGTGTATTTCTGTGTGTGCTCACTCTTCTACATGTTGTTCTTCAAGCTGGAGGAGCTGGGAAGCAAGACCTGTGTCGCATCAGCTGGAGGTAGAGGCTGCATGTCAGCAGCTGGAGGGACTGGGCTCTGTGGGCTGGCTGCTGCTCAAGGTATTTGTGGAGCAGGATGTGTGTATGACCACTGGTGAGCATCTGCCCTGGTCAAACGGAAAGAGTAGGGTTAGAAAGCCTGTGCTTCCCACGTGTATATGGACTCTGCATTTAGTTGGGCGCTGGTTAAAGACACATCTCTCTGTGCCAATGGACATGGTCAGACATGCCAGTGCCATGTGTATCTGCTTAGAGTCCATGCTTAGCCTCCCTCACCCAGGGCCAGGGAAGTGCAGCAGCTTGGCTCCTTGGGGTTGGGACAAGAGGCACCCTGGAGGTGTATGGGCATGTAAGCTCACTGGATTTGCATTTGCTTAAAAGTTTCATTTTTTTTTTTGACAGCCCTGTGCAAAAGCTGTACATAACGCAAGAAATCAAATGGGACAGTGTCAGTGGAGGCAAGGACTGATCGCCTTTGAAGTTTCTTGCTGACTTTACGACAAGGAGGTGTAAAAAGTCTATCTGTGTGCTTTGCAAGTGAACAGGAGATCTGCTGTGAGACAGGTATGTACACTCGCATGACAACAAAGATGTCTCAAAGACACTCAAAGAGATACTGTAAATTTTGTATACTAAAAATTTTTTTTACTTGATTGTAATGTTGATGACTGTAACCAGTGAGCTATATAACTGTAAAGATTTGTGCCCTTCTCCTTCCCTACTTTATGCTGGTACTTCCCTCACTTGATTTGTTTCTGTAGAATGGTTCAGAAACCTAGCAGCAGTGTCTGAGATGTTTTCTCTGTTATATACTATTTAATTTGTTAGTGCTAGACAGGACTGCTTCAATCTGAAAGGTGTTTAAAAAATAATCAGGATTTGCAAAGATGAAAATCCAGTCTTCTTGTTTTAAGACTGGCAGGGCTAGAAACAAAAGCAATCTAAAGAAACAGCTGAAGCTTTGTTTCTCTTTGCAGAACAGGATTTTCATTTCAGGAAGAATTTTCCCTGTTATTGGTCGGCAATTAAATTGAGTAAGATCTGTTGGGCTTGAGTCATAATAAAATAAAAAAAAGATTAATTGCTCAAACAACCGATGGTCCTGTCGAATTGGCAAGAAAATTCATTGATCTTAAAGTTAAGCTGAAAACAAATGAAGGGTTGACAAAATAATGTACATATTACAATGGAGAGGCAATTAAGACAAGACCACTGTCTTAAACTTTTGAATTCTGACTTCCAAGAGAAGGCTACTGTTCCACATATTTACCTAAATGTAGTTGCTTTTGAAAATTTTTAAGTTTGTTTGTTTGTTTGTTTTCCAGTGACTCTTCATAGTGTCAGACCCAATTTCTCCTATTCTTTGATGTAATTAAACAAATTGTGGATTGGGATGTAACGAAAGTAAAGTTTTAAGCAAATTAATACAGAAATTATTCATGTACTGTTGTACGCGTTACCCAAACCTTAATTCCGTCATTTATATCAATAAATACACATTATATACATATATATATACATATAGAATCATAGAATCCTTAGAGTTGGAAGGGACCCCCAAGGATCATCTAGTCCAACTCCCCTGCAATGTACAGGGACATCTACAGCTAGATCAGGTTGCTCAGAGCTTAGTCCAGCCTCACCATGAATGTCTCCAGGGTCAGGACTTCTACCTCCTCTCTGGGCAACCTGTTCCAGGGCTTCACCCCCCTTTCTGTAAAAAACTTTTTCCTTAAATCTAACCTAAATTTCCTCTCTTTCAGTTTAAAGCCACTCTTTGTCCTATCCTCACAGACCCTGCTAAAGAGTTTGTCCCCCTCTTTCTTACAGCTCCCCTTTAGATATTGATAGGCGGCTATCAGGTCCCCTTGTAGCCTTCTCTTCTCCAGGCTGAACAGCCCTAGCTCTCTCAGCCTGTCCTCACAGGGGAGGTGTTGCATTCCCTGGATCATTTTTGTGGCCCTCCTCTGGAAATGCTCCAACAGGTCCATGTCTCTCCTGTGCTGAGGACTCCACATCTGGATGCAGTATTGCAGGTGAGGTCTCACCAGCGCAGAGCAGAGGGATAGGATCACCTCCCTTGGCCTGCTGGCCACGCTTCTTTTGATGCAGCACAGAATTCTGTTGGCTTTTTGGGCTTTGAGGGCACATTGCTGGCTCATGTCCTGCTTACGGTCTACCAGTACTCCCAAGTCCTTTTCGGCAGGGCTGTGCTCTATCCTTTCATCCCCCAGCTTGTACTGATAGCAGGGGTTACCACAGCTCAGGTGCAAGGCCTTGCACTTGGATTTGTTGAACCTCACGAGGTTCTCCTGCGCCCATTGCTTGAGCCTGTCTAGGTCTCTCTGGAGACATTCCCATCCCTTAGGCATGTCAACTACACCACGCAGCTTGGTATCATCTGCAAACTTGCTGAGGGTGCGCTCGATCTCACTGTCAATGCCATTGATGAAGATATTGAAGAGTATCGGTCCCAGTACTGACCCCTGAGGGACCCCACTTGTCACCAATCTCCATCCAGATATTGTGCCACTGAGCACCACTCTCTGGGTTTGACCCTGTAGCCAATTCCTGGTCCATCAAACAGTCCACCCATCAAATCCATATTTTTCCAGTTTGGAGAGAACGATGTTGTGAGTGACTGTGTCAAAGGCCATCCTGGAGTCCAGATAGATGACATCAGAGGCTCTTCCCATGTCCATTGATGCAGTTACATCATCACAGAAGGCAACTAGGTTAGTCAGGCAGGACTTGCCCTTAGTGAAGCCGTGCTGCTTGTCTTGTATCACCTCCTTCTCTTCCATGTGCCTTAGGATAGCTTCCAGGAGGAGCTGCTCCATGATCTTCCCTGGCACAGAGGTGAGGCTGACAGGTCAGCAGTTCCCTGGATCATCCCTTCTAGCCTTCTTAAAAATGGGTGTGATATTACCTCTTATCCAGTCACCAGGGACTTCACTTGACCACCATGACTTTTCAAATATCGTCAAGAGTGGCCTGGCAACTACATCAGCCAATTGCCTCAGGACTCTGGGATGCATCTCATTGGGACTCCACATCCAGATGTGTGGATGTTCAGGTTCCTCAGATGGTTGCAAACCTAATCTTCACTGACAGCAGGATGGAATATATTCCATCTGACTAAACAGATGCAAATATAATGCAGATATCATGTGATTACATGATAATACGGGCTGATGGGTATCTGGGGACCTTTCAAATCCCAGTCCCTGCCCAGAGCAGGCTCAGTGTTGGCTGTTGAGGACTTAACCTAATTGGGGTATAAAAATCTTCAGGCTGGAGGGGGTTTCAAAATTTTAGCTTGAAAACTTTTAATATTTAATTTTCTTGGACATATGACTATGTCCCAGTATAGTAACCAGGACAGATAACATGCCAACTGAGATTAGCAAACCTCTGCAATGTTTTGTACAGGTCACATTTTGTTTGATTCATTGTATTCTCATAGGTACTGTTTTAAATATCATTGAAAGTCTAAAGTCAATTTGTGCAAGATGTAGAAGAAAGACTCAAGATTTTAAATACAAGATTTCATAAGGTTTCATTCTACACAAAGCTATAGAAAAAACCATTTCACTGGTCAAAATTATTTGTAATCAAATGGAAACTTTAGTTTGATATGAAAACAAAACAGTCATTTTTTTACATAGATTTTTAGAAACTTTAAGCTTCCTAAAAATTAAATGTAATTTAAATTCAAAAAATTCTAATTGAATATTTAGAGTTTCCACAATATTAATACCTCCATTTTTGTAATGACTGTAATTTATCTAAACAAGTTTTTGCAAGCCTAACATGCATGCCCTCATGTTAACATTTTGCAAATAAGAACTCTAGACTTTGTGGTTTCTGTATTATTTAAATAACTTTTAAGTGTAACATTACTTATAAAAGAAGTCAATCACTGTTAGGATTTCATGTAAATGCATTAAAAGTTTGATAGAAAGTCAGACTTTGTCTGGCAGAATTCAAAGATTTGTCTTCTATCGCAGAAATTTCTTGGACAGTAAGATGCTTCACCACATCTCTAAAGATGGGAGTATTTCCAGTGACCTCAAGATGACTATCACTTTCTCTCTCATAGACACCTAAGGTTTAAGTGACTTAATTGATTCAGAATCAACAAAGTCACTTCAGTGTGTTCCATCAGATACGAAAAAGGACAAAATCTTCTTATTTTCAAAACATTCTCCAAAGTACAATGGGCAGAAATTAATAAAAAAAAATCATACATCTGCAGATCATTTATTCCTTCCTAAGAATGATGAATTGTAATGTAGTGTATTGGAGGCACTAGGTTTACTCTAACTAAACCAAATCTGAACCTATCTGAACGAGGATGATCAGAGGGCCGGAGCACCTCCCCTACGAGGACAGGCTGAGAGAGTTAGGACTCTTCAGCCTGGAGAAGAGAAGGCTACGGGGCTACCTGATAGCAGCCTTCCAGTACCTGAAGGGGGCCTACAGGAAGGCTGGGGAGGGGCTTTTTACAAGGGTAGATAATGACAGGACAAGGGGTAATGGTTATAAACTGGAAGAGGGTACATTTAGACTAGATAAAAGGAGGAAATTCTTCCCTGTGAGGGTGGTGAGACACTGGAACAGGTTGCCCAGAGGAGTTGTGGATGCCTCCTCCCTGGAAGTATTCAAAGCCAGGCTGGATGGGGCTTTGAGCAACCTGGTCTAGTGGGAGGTGTCCTTGCCCATGGCAGGGGGGTTGGAACAAGATGATCTCTAAGGTCCCTTCCAACCTGAACCATTCTATGATTCTATATTATTTATTTCTGACTCCTTCATTCAGAAAGAGGCTGAGAGAGGGACTCTGTTAAGCACAGTTATTATAAACACAGTATTTAGCAACCTAGAAATTACAAGGAAATGTAATTTAATATACTTTAACAGAAATTATATTAGACATATTTCCTAATTAAATAATGATTTTATTTTGAATTATATGAAAAGAATCTAAAACTACGGATTCATGGATCATAGACAAAATAGACTTCGTTGTGTCTTTCTGAGTATTTTCTCTTATTAAATGCAGTTCAAAGTAGCTATGCCCCTTCTTTCTGTCTCCTCTTAATCTTTAAAGAATAATTTATATGCAGGTGATCGCGTTATGCTAAATTACATAGATTCTTGCAGAGTGCCTCTTGAATTATGTTGTGCATGTTTATAATTTTTAATAAATTATTTAAATTCTATCCATTCATCTAGAAACTTCATTGCTATTTTATGATTAAAAAGAGGGGTGAATGACAAGTAACTGCCTTAAATATTAGATTTTGAAAAACGAAATTTGATTTTTAGAAAGCAAATTGTGAAGGTGCTTGAAATAAGAAGAGATTAAGTACAAAAAAAGTAAATGCCTCACTCGTATTTCCCCTGGATTTGTTTCTTTTCTTTGTAGAGTTTTACAAGTATCAATCCAGAGAATCAACATACAATATGATCACTGTTTTGATTGCCTTTGACAGAAAAGTAAGTTTATTTCTACTTTCCAGTATATATCAGGCATTCTGAGTCAGTGTTTCGACCTCAAAAGGACATTTTTTCTGCAAGGAAGTTCTCAAGTAACAAAGAAATATACACACATGTGCACACCTCTGCAACTTCAGACTAATTACTATGGAGCCCTAAGTGAAATATTAACAGAAAGACTTTGCAAAATAAGGAGTAGATGGACTGTTGAAATGAACAATTGTTCCTAGTTTGCAAGGCAGAAATTTGTTCCAAATATGAGGAGAAATTTTAGAAGAAACAAAAAAAAAAAAAAGAGAGGAGAGGAGTAGGCAGTAATAGAGAAATAGCGCACAAATCGAGAGGAATAAACTGAAGCAAGGACAAAGAAGAAAGTGTGTCATTAGACCTCAGGATGCAATTGAAGCTTTCAAATAGACATGTATGTGTATACGCCTTACATACTTAGATGATGAAATCTAAATAGAAATACTTACCTAAATAGAAGCATTGAGAAGACAAAATATGAAGAAAATAACAGCAAAGCTGAAAAGAAAAAAGAGAAGTTTCACTAACCCAGGAGAAAATTTCAGACTCTTCTTCTGAGTACAAAGCAATTAGTATGTATATGCATACATTCATATGTGTCTCTCTTTTGTGGGTCAAACTCTCAGTGAATTATATCTACAAAGTAGATGTATGACACATGAATTATTTGTATCCATGTGCATTCCCAGTTGTCATCATTTTTCAATCATTATCCTTTTCCCAGGAAACAAACAAACAAATTGTTTTTTTTATGTGCTCTTGGGGTGAGGCATGGGAGGAACTGGTAATAATGCTGTTCTTTTACAGGCTTGTCATTTCAAAGAAGAGGTTCCATGATGTGAAATGTATGTGTGAAATTACAGTTTTGAAGACATTTTTTTAAGCACGATTTATTTAAAACAAAGTTGAAAAACCTTTAAACCAGTGACGTACAAGAAAGGTTCTGTTTATTAATTGTAGATTTAAATGTATTTTAATGTGTAGCTCATAGTAGCTGAAAACTTTCTTTTTAAAGCAAGCAAACAAACAAACTTTAATTTGCAGTCTATAAAAAATATGAACAAGAGCTCTTAGATTTGACTGTGTACAGCAGAGAAATATGCACTGCTACAGCCGGATTGTTAAACCTCTGTCGAACAGAAGTCCTAGATAGACAGGTGTTAGCACAGTGGGTACTGAGAGGAAAACATGAGGAGTACTGGATATTGTAAAAGACAGATACTTTAAAACCCAAGTTATGAGCGGAGTACTATAGGCCTCTCTACAGCTGAGCAAGGCTGATGCCAGCCATTGATTTAGTGCTTGCACACACCAACCCTCACTAATTCAAAGATGCAAGGTCATTTTAATTCACTTTGTCTGTTTTCTGTTACAGCAAGTGCTCCCATGAAGAAAGAATATTAAGCATTGTGGTTACATTTTAGACTGTCTGCAACAGCTGGAGGACAGATTTCCTAATAGAACGGATGTTGTCCTTTGACTTTTGGAGCCATTGATATCATTACAAAATTGATTAAATAAGGATTTGTTCATAACACACTGTCAAGAAAAAGAATTAATTCATTCTTTTTGTGAGCTAAACTTATTTTTAGAATCAAAGGTTCTTTTTCTAGTTATTCTTTCAGTCATTTTCTTAAGAACATCTGTGGATAAATCTGATTCTCAAAAAAGACAAGACTACTAATAACTGACAGGATTCGGTTTTTCCTGTGCTTTTCTGTCCAAAATACTTCTGTTCTTATTAAAGCCTTCTTCGTCTTCCACAAATATGAGGCAACAATCGATTGATATATGGAATATGTAATTATCTATCTGGGAATGGCAATAGGACTAAATAGAGTAAAACTTCTAAAGCAATTGGAATGTGTGCTAAAACCAAAATTTCTGTTTTACTACTTAATGGCATGAAATTATTACGAAAAGGAAAGGTAGCACACTATAATCTCAGGTTTCTAAAACATGACAAAACATAAGAGTAAAAGGTGACATTGTAAGAATTAATCATATACTGTTAGGATAATGAAGTGTATGAGATAAGAGCAATTTTCTTCTCTAAAATGACACATTCACTAATCTTCATCAAATGTGTTTAATTACATTGAATTACACAAAGAAAGAAAGGAAGGAAGAGAAAAAAAAGAAAGAAAAACAAAGAAAGAGAAAGAAAGAAAAAGGAATAAATAAATAAAGAAAAAAGGGTGGTTTTAACGTAGTCATTATTCACAAAAGGACCACAGAATGCGACTAAATTTTTCTTGGAATCCATGCAGAATTCTAACACTGAATTAAAAGACTGAATGAAAAAGACTAATTCAGAAAATTTCTTAATTCTGGCTTCCTTTTCTAGAATGTCACCTTTGGAAAATATGAAAAGAAATGCAAAAAGGATGTTAAATGGGAATAAAGGAATTTGTAGTGAATTATTACTGTAACTCCTGGGACAGATTCTGCTATTTTTTACAGAACTTTTAATCAATGAATCCACAGACGAATAAAACTACAGCTTACTGTGTGATCATAAATTGTAGGAATTGCAAAACAGAACAGGAAAACAACATGAAAGTGTACAGATACCAAAATACATGTCATGTTTTTGAATAAGTGTCACAAATACAATTAGCTTTCCTGTACCTCCAGTCTTGGAAGCACAGTGATTCAGGTTCTGCTTCTAGATCAGTATATACACTTTATTTTTATTTTTATTTTTTTATTTTATTTTTTCTAGGATGTAAATAAAATACAGTTATGACTTAGCTCAGAAAATTCTCAACTTGTAGAGATCAGCTTCTCTGCAGCTTAGAGTGTTTTTAACAGAACATTAGAGGAGAGTGCAAAAGATACATCCCATCAAGAATATAAGAAACCTTGCCTTCATAATTTTAGAGAGAAAAATAAGAATTATCAAAACAAAACACATCAGCCCTAATTCAGAGACTTGCTTATATTAACTGAAAACAGTGTACTAAAATAGGTATATTTTAACTAAGTGCCTTCTGAATATGAAAAACAGATGCCTATAGGGAGGGATCTGAACTAGGATCTTTTCTATTATTCAGTTCAGAAAATTCAGTTTTTGTATGTTCAGTCTGGCTTTGTGCAATACACAGATTATTTTTGATATATTATGGAAAAAACAGAAACAGTAGTTAGCATGACAATGTGAGGGAAAAATTAACCTTGAATGTGGAAAAACATTCAAATTTTAAAGATGGAAATCAGAAGGGGAGTCCACAGAGATGCTGATGGAAAGAATCTGGTAAATTAATCTGATTAGAAGACTATCCGAGATGATATAATTGCTAATAATTGCTAGCTGCAGATGACACTTGTTTTAAAGATTTTTAAGACAAAGTTAAACACAACCCTTCTCAAAGAAGGCATGGAGGTAGTTGGAAACTTCCTTTCCAGAAACCAACTCTACCCTCTAAACTGATTGGTGAAGCTCGAAGTTTAGATATCACAGACCCAGACACAGAAATTCTTTGGGGGAAATCTGCATCAGAGTTTGATAGAAGCACCTGTAAATTTTAGCAATTACTCTGACATAGGAAATCTAATAGCAGTTCATCAAAAATCACAGCGGTTTTTAAACAAACCTGAACAGAACTCTATGAAATTATGTGCACATAACATACATTTGATATTCATCTATAATGCAGGTTCGATAAAGACTTTTGGAAAATTTCTTTTATCTATCTCAAACTTTTAGCTCTTGTCTTGAAGAGCCAATGATCTGACTTGCCTTACTTCCTGCAGTCTAGCATACTTAGGCTTTAGTCTTGACAGGATGCCAGAATAGTTTAAATAATTAAATATAAGAATGATAAATGGCAGAAGATAAAATATATCAGTGAAAAATGTCAAGTCAGTTAATCCTTTTTTTCTCTGCTATTTTCCACAAAGTGTTGCTGGCACTGTGTATCTTCACCATTTCAAGCCACATATTTGAGTGTGATAAAAGCCACATACAGTTCAAGTACAATCAAGTACAGGTACACCTTCCAATTACTCAATGAACCAAAGTTAGAATATAGATAACATTTTTCTTCATGAAAAATGTCTACAGAGATCATTTCCCATCTTGTATTTATGGATTTGGTTATGTCTGATTATATTTGAATTCATCTTCATTCTTACTGAATTTCATTCAGTATTTTACAGCCTATTCATTTTTGACTTCAGCATACTTGAAAACCTTTCCTGCTTAGTGTTATCTGCACATATTGGAATTGTATTCTACACAATTCAGCTTGCTGTTGAAAATAGCATCTATTATTAGACACAACATAGAAAATCTCTTTTTTGACATCAAATTATTATTAACTGTTCTCCCATGTTAACTTTTTTCCAGATATATTAGAGTCACTTCATGGAGGTCGTATTTCTCTTTCTTTCCTATGACACACGATACAATGTCTGAGTGGTTGTTTTTAAGTAAATCTTGGTGGCAGTTATGCATTTCCTGTTGTCTTACAGATAGGTTAAAATTTTCACTCAATATTTTTTTTTTTTTTGAAGCACAACAGTTAAGCAGAATTGGTTGTAACACTCGGGCTGTACTTTGTGAGAAGGAAGCCAGGTAGCAGTCCTGAAATTGCTTAAGTTAATTTTTTTAAGAAAATTATGAAGTTCCAAAACTCAGTTCATATGAACATTTCCTCCTACTACCCAGCTAATCTAGAAATTATTCACCATCAGTACTATTTTGGTCTCTAAACATTAGTGTCATCTTCAGTAGTAACAAACCACAGGATCTGAGCCTTTTTAACACAAAGTCTTCATGACATGTCAAATATTGTCTGAATTTATCTTGAACTGCACGGAGCTATGTTTTGAGCTGTTCAGCTCTTAAAACAACTGATTAACTTCTAGGTGACTGTCATGTAATTGTGTGATATCGTATCTCTTTTACTATCCTGCATATGTAACTCTTGGTTCATATAGAAAAATTGGATTGTGATCATATTAAAAATTCCATGAAAGGAACCTTGAGTGAGGAGGAAGTACCTCATGCTTTCAAAGCCAGTATCAATCTACCGGAGAAAAATGCTGAAGTCTTACTCTAACAGCCACCTGCCTCAAACCATTCATCAGGACTGCATGAGGGGTAAGAGGCTGATACACTTATAGGTGATACATGTATTGGAAGTTTGCGTTTAGCAGTTATAGGTATTTCTGTTGAATCTTCTTTGAAAGCATTGTTGTCTTTTTTTTTTTTTTTTTAAGAAAACATTTTCTGGGAATTAGAACATGATGAACAAGGATCAAGAATGCAGGTACTGTATACATTCCTAAGGTCTTTCCTTATTGATTAGTATATTAAAACCTTCCTAGATCTTCTTTGTCTGTGAATATAGAATACTTTCCTATTAGTAAGATTAATCTTATTTTATATGTTGGCATTTCTGTTTTTATCCTCACATGCTAATGCTCTTGGTTGATATAGCTGTACTGAAGGTATCAATATGCTGAGAGAAGCAGATTTTGGACAGCAGAAATGGATTAATATGACTTCATAAATATCTGATAGGTCATCTGAGAAATAAAGAGGAAAAGCTTAGGACAAGCTGTGATTTATTTGAGAAATCCTGCTTATATCTTCAAATTTCAGAATTCTTTGTTTTAATGTTGTTATTTACCCCTTTACAAAATGAATCACACTGTAACTGATGATGAGCTAATCATTTCCTAGAATAGTTTACCACCTAATATCCAATTTGAAAGTATGTCGTCTTTTCTCCGTACTTTGTAGCACTAATAGGCAACTGTCCTGATTTCAGCTGGGACAGAGTTGATTTTTTCTTCATAGTTTCTGGTATGATGCTATGTTTTGGCTTTTGGAAAATATCGATAACACACCAATGTTTTAATTGTTGCTGAGCCTTGCTGCACAGAAACAAGAACATTTAAGCTTCTCAGCTTCTTATACTGTCCTTCCAGTGAGGCAGGCTAAGGAGGCAGAAAGAGTTGGGAGGGGACAGAATCAGGACAGCTGACCTGAACTGGCTGAAGGGATATTCCATACTGCATGACATCATGTGAAAAAAACTATAAAACTGAGGGGAGCTGGCCAGGGGAGCAGTCACTGCTTGGGGCCTGGCTGGGCATCAGTCAGCGGGTGGTGAGCAGTTTCTTTTTGTATTACTGGTTTTTTATACATATATATATATAATTACCATTGCTATTAGCTTTCTTTTTTGTATTCCTTTTCTGTTTTAGTAAATATTTTTTACCTCAACCTACGAATTCTACATTGTTGTTTTCTTTTTGACTCTCTTTTCCCCCACCCAACAGGGAGAAGAGGTGGGGAGTAAATGGCTGTGTGGTGCTTAGCTGCCTGCTGGGTTCAACCACAACAGAGACAGAGAGAAAATATTTCTGCATCGACAGATCCTGTTACTCAGTGCTTATAATTGCTATCTCTGTGATACTTAATGATAAGTTTCAAAACATTGTCACCATGTTACACACTTAGAGGATGATGAGAGTCACAACAGTGAGACCGAGTAATCTGTTTACATCCTTCATCTCAGTAAAACTTGAGAAATACAGAATCTTATTCTCATGTCATAGATTTCTACTGATTTTGTCAGAAATATGCATTAGCTCTAAACTGGAGTGTTTTGGAAAGATCTATTAAAAAATCCATTCTAAAGCAAAACAAATCCTACGGATTTTTCACTAGTGATTTAGGCAATCTAACATTAGAGTGCTTTCCCCACTGTCTTTGCTTTCTGTTACACTTAACGTTTTTAAATACAGATTTTTTTTCCTTGTTTTATTTAACTCCAGTGAAATTTTATAGTACTTATAAAAATAAATAATAGCATAGCTGTATTAAAGCTTTGTAATAAAATCAATTAAAAATTTGAGAAAAGAAGAAAGGATAAAGAGAACAATGCTATTATTGAATAAGTCAAAGCACACAAATTAGATTAGGTAATAATCTGAAACATCATTTGAATTTTTTCATTATCCAAATATTTTTGAAAAAAAATTTGCCAGTTCCTTTAAGTGCTAATATAGGCCTTGCAGAATCCAGCATTTTTGATTTATAGGAGTAATGGAAATTTGCAGAATAATGGAAAACAAATACTTGCTTGATTTTGCTTTCTTAAAAGGTGTCATTAGCTTGAAGTAGAATATTCTGCATAATAAAAATTAATACTTGTAACTGCAGATAAGAGATTTTTTTATATATATATGGTATCAGACATTTTGTACCGTGTTTATTTCTTTTAAGACAAGGCACTGAAGGAATGGGAGCAAAATCTATCCCGTTTGTAACGAAATATATTTGCAAAAGAAGAGCTTTGTTTTATATTCAGTGATTTTTAGTCTATTTTGAGGAGTATCTTTACTGAAGCCTAGCCTAGCCATGACAGTTATCAAGCAAGGCACAGAAAATGATGTATACCCATTTGTAGCTGCAATATCTGGTCATCTATAATCTAGAATGGATAGTACCCTTTTCGTTGAAAGGAGGTCTCTTTGACAGAATGCATTTGAGTATGCCTGTACAGAAAAAATATTCCTTCTTTTTATTTATTTATTTGCATGTGTGTGCGTGTAACCTGTAGACAAAGCATTAAATGTTGTCTTCAAATCTCACTTGACTATGACCAAAGCAGAGACATAATATTCCAGTGCTACAGAAGTATGGTAAAATTTAAATTACCATCCCTGGCCATGGTGGTCTGTGCCTATTTGGTTCTCTCAGTCACAGAAAGATAACAACACATTTGCTGCTTTCCAGAAAGTAAAAAAAGTGTTTTACTCCAAAGCTTTGAGATAAACTTTATACTTTGTGGACTTGAAGAACAAAAAATGTCCTTAGAGGAAGAAGAAAATATTCATTGAGAATAGTTTGATCCTTTCCTTAGTTAGCCAATATACTTATTTTCCAGTAAGAGCGATAAAGACATAATTCATATTAAAAATGTAGCCTAAGATGATGTCTTCACATGAGTACAGTCCAGGCTCTTCCAGATTGCATACTATAGCTTTTGTTGAAAAATTTATAAACATAGTTCAAAAA
>WBMW01002997.1:1794-22281 GCA_013396635.1 Penelope pileata | reverse complement strand
AGGACTAATTTCTTAGAAAATTAAGTGATATAGAAGCTTTGTGAAGAAAAGTTTATTTATATTAATAATATATATAATTTATTCATATTTATGAAATTAAAACCAGTCAAACTAGTGTTGTACCGATTAAGCACATTCTTTGTGAATATCAGCAAATATTCTATTCTCACTTTGCTAAAGATGTTTGTTTCGTTTTTGTTTGCTTATTGGTAAAGGAGAGTACATCAATTACTTCGATATTGTCTAGATGCTTAAGAGCTAGCACTGCACCTTTTCAAATGTCTCTATTGCTCAGTGAAAACAGAGTAGTACAAAAGCATACCTATATAAATAAGTAAGCATGCTCACACATGCATGGATATGTTATTGTAGTTTCAGCAGTCTGCACTGAAGACAAGCTTTTGAAAGACTTGACTTTGTATCAGCAACCAAAAAGACTCTTTTGTGGACCTTTCTTACTGCTTTCTAGCTGCTTAGTTCTGTGAAAGAAAAAAAGAAAATGACCTTGATATTTCATACCCTTAAGTGCAATCACACAGAAAACCTGAATGAGCATGACAGTCTAGTTTTTCCTGTTGCATGTTCTCCTAAAGTTAAAATTCTGTCCATTGTGCATGGATTTTAGCAGCACATTGAGACCCTCTGATGTAACTTCTGAGTGTATAGAGAAAAATTTACTCCCACAGAATCAATGAAACATCAGTTAAATTTCAGTAGGTTATCAGGGTCACATGTGTTTGTCACAGAGAAAAAAATGTGCAAGGAATCTCATCTATAAATAATTAGCAAACCGATCTCTTCTATAGAGCATCAACATCTACTGCATGTTTCCACTGGGAATCACAAGATGACTGTTCCTCTAGTTTCATCAGAAATCCTGTCTGCACATCTTCTCTTAATGCTTAATGTATTAAAAAATAGAGCAATGTGAGTACAAACGACTCTGGCACTGTCTTTAACATCTCTGTTGTCTTTCTGTTGCTGAAACCTTATCACACTGCAATGCTTTTGTCTTTTCTCCTTGTTTCTTGGCTGTGTGTATTAAGTGCTTTGTGTTGATTGGCCACTGTACTGTTTTTGGCTGAGATGGCCTTATTATTCTTCATGTGATATTTTGGATTTGTGATGAAAGTAACATTAACACACAGTGTTTTAGTTGTTGCAGAGCAGTGCTTACACAGAGTCAAGGACATTTCTGCTTCTCATGCTGTCCTGCCAGAGAAGAGGCTAGGGGCGCACAAGGAGCTGAAAGGGGATACAGCCAGGACAGCTGATTCAAGTTGGATTCAAGGGATGTTCCCTACCACATGATGTCATGCTCAGCAGTAAAAACTAGATGAAGTAAAGAGGAAGAGAGGACATTCAGGGTGATGGCATTTGTTTTCTCAGGTAATTGCTACGAGTGATGAGCCCTGATCTCTTGGAAGTGGCTGAACATCTTCCTGCTGATAGAAGGTAGTGAATGAATTCCTTCTTTGTCTTTGCTTGCACGCACAGCTTTTTCTTTACCTAGTAAACTGTCTTTATCTGAATGTAAGTCCTCTTTTACACTTTTTTCCTCACTGTGAGGGAAGTGAAACTGTTGTGTGTGGAACTGAGTTGCCTCCTGGGTGTAAACTGCAACAGACACACAAAACTACAATGCACTCAGAGACATGAACAGGTGACACTTTTTGGGGTAGAGTATTCTTCTCATCCATCCTATCATCTAGTTTATCCTGTCTTGAAAGCACTAGAATGTGTAACCATACGTCTTCTAATAAAGTTCTACACAAATGTACTCTTAAAGTACACTGTTATAATGTGAAATTTTCATTTTCAAGTATTTTATCCCTCCATGCAAATACATATCTGCTATACGATAGGCATCATTGCATAGAAGCTGTCTAAGTAGAAATAAGGTTTAGTTGTGAATAAGAAAAAATACTCAGACTGGCAGTTTGCCTTTTGTTTGGGTGAATGAGAAATTTAAAAACAATTAGCGGTGAAAGATAATTCCCTTACCTAGAGAATTATTGATCTGACAGTCCTATCTTTTAGGACTAAGTATCATATTTCAAATGAAATGTTTTGCCCAGCACCTCCAAGCAACTGAATAATGTAAATTATCTACAATATATTAGCAGCATGAATTTTCCATATAAACACATTTACTTAAGTTATTTTCCCATAAGCAAATAAGTTTTTGTGTTTAAAGGAAATCAAAAAGCCAGA
Source organism: Penelope pileata (assembly GCA_013396635.1). Lineage (NCBI taxonomy): Eukaryota > Metazoa > Chordata > Aves > Galliformes > Cracidae > Penelope > Penelope pileata. The sequence continues at coordinate 20,067 of WBMW01002997.1, read as the reverse complement.
AAACAAAAAACAAAAAACAAAAAAACAACCAAGAGATAAATAAAGACTAAGACTTACACAAATGCATTTTTGTCTTTTTCATGGTATCTGGTTTTCTTACAATCACTATTGGATAAATATCAGAAGTGTGGGAGGCAATTGGAAAAGGCCAAACTCTTCGCAGTGATGTACAGTGATAGGACAAGGGGAAACGGCCAAAAACTGGAACATAGGATGTTCCGCAGAAATGTGCATGAGTCTTCTTTACTGTGAGGGTGACAGAGCACTGGAACAGGCTGCCCCAGGAGGTTGTGGAGTCTCCTTCTCCGGAGATATTCAAGACCCATCTGGATGCCTACCTGCGTAACCTGCTGTGGGGAACCTGCTTTGGCAGGGGGGTTGGACTCGATGATCTCTAAAGGTCCCTTCTAACCCCTGCAATTCTATGATTCAAAATTTTAATTATACTTTGAGGTAGAATGTATTCACTTTCATTTCACATAAATAAAAATAAACCCTGCAAATTAACTAGACCTCCCAGGTTTTCAGAAGGATTTTCTTCCAGTCTTTATTTCAACACTTTTGGCATTTTCACAGTGACATAAGAAATATTTACATTTATTTAGGAAAGACTTAAACACAGGACTCTGTCCATCTTTCAAGTACAAGTGAGTTTTTAGTCAAAAGGGTGCCCAGTTTACAAATCTTGATGAGATTAATTTAAGAAATAAATACTGAGTTGATCAGCTCTTGCAATGTGCATTTGGGACAAGTAGAGAAGCAGAACTCTAGATTCCATTTAAGCATTTTAAAGTTGGAGATGAATGCAAGTGTGATATATTTATATTTAGAAGTTTTTAATTTAAGATTTATGTTTCAGTATTTTAGTTCAAGCAAGACTCAAAGGAGGAGAGAGAGGAAAAAAAAAAAAAAAGAGAGAAAATCCCAAATCCTTTGAATCTAAGTCACACAAGATGCTCAAGGAAAAGCTGTTTCTTTTTCACCCAGACCTCCAGTTCTCAAGTGTAGTTCACGCAATCTTTCTAATTCAAGTTTTCCTTCCTGACAGAAAAATCCAGACTTTACTGGAAAAAGTTTCAGAAAAAGAACCAGTTTATGCATTATTTCATTTTAAAGATATTTGGATTTTCATATGATTAATTATAATCATAGCATATAAGCTTTTATAGCTCTTCCTTAGTGTCTAAGTATCCTTTTAATGCTAATCTGTTGTAACAATTGTATTTTATTAATTTCAAGAAAAAAAAATCATGTCAATGAAAATTACTGCAAATGTAAAATATATTCAGGTTACAAACAATAAATGTTGTTGATTTTTGAATCTATCTCGTTAAACAGCAAAGTAAATGTTCCTTGTTTTTACTTAAGTTAAACATGCTGTCTCGTCCCACTCAGTGTGTTGCGAGGAAGGTGAATCTTTGCTATCCCACTGAATAAGGCACGCCCTGGTCAGCAGGGGTCGCGGGAGCAACGGAATCAGACAAGGACTCAGAGGAACGATATGAAACAATTTATTTACTTCAACAACCACAATTGGTCCACAATTTCAGGGCAACAATCAGGCAACATACTAACAACAACGACAATAAGCATTACCGATAAACAGGCACTTTGGCACAGATGTCTGTCTTACAGGCAAATTTAGGCCACGACTAGTAAAAAAAAATGAATGCAAAGAGATCGAGAGGAAAGAAAAAGTAAGACAGAAAAGAAAAGAAAAGCAGAAGAGATAGATTTTCACCACATCCTCGTATCCAGCATAGCTTTGACCTGGAATTTTCATCTGTGGGTTGTGCGTTGACAGAGGTTTCATCCATGGGTGGCAGGTTGACCACTGCGGGTGGTAGTTCAACAAAGGCAGAATGCACATGTTCGCCTTTATATAGACCAGATGGTCAGAGACTGCTCTTGGGGTGGCAACTCCCCTGCATCTGCATCTGCTCAGCTCAGGGTTCCAGAAGATTCGGGAGTTTTCTGCAAAGTCATGCAGCCCCCTCCTCAGTAAGCTGCCATAAAAGGAAGCGGGTAGAACAGCTTGCTGCCCTGCCTCTGCAGGACCCAGTCTGCTCCCTTACCTTCCCTCTCTAGCCCGAGTTGCTGAGTCAACTTTCCCATCGGTGTCTTATACATGCCTGCAGTTTATGTGCGATATCGTCTACACAAAAAGAAGGCCTAGCTGTCTGGAATCCAAGAATATTTTTAGTGCATCATTGCTAGTGAAAGTAGCTCCAAGCATGAAGAAAATGACAAAATTTATCTGGCTGCGTGTAGAAAGGTATGGAGTTTCATCTGTGTTCTAAATCCTACTGCACATTGTTTTTTCACAAAAAAAAAAAAAAAAAAAGGGTTATGAGGATAACTCATTATTTAGACTGGAAAGCTGAAATCAGCTATATGCTGTAACTGCTGCTTCTGCAGAGACAGATGTGCCTGCGTCAGCAGACAAGTCCAAGTGTTCCACGAGACTACCACCCACTGTTGTTCTTCTTACACAAGAACACAGATACGTTTTCAGGTATTCTTTCCACTCTAGAATTTTATAGAGGTACCAAGCAGAAATGTATGGCTATGGTTGTCTATAATCATGTTTCTTCAAGGGAGTCTGGACAGGATTTTGTATAAAAAACCTCACTATTCTGATATTGGTATATAATTGATTATTTAATTGCTAAAATCAAAATTCTGAAGTAAACGACTACTGCATAACATATAAGCCTATGAAAAATCATCAAATTTTGAAAAAAAAAAAAAAGTGTTCTATATTCACTGGAGACATTTTAAAATGCTTTTGAAATCTGCAAAAATAAACAAAAAAAAATGTTAATTTTATCAGCATTCCAAGGAAGATTTTATCAAAGTGTAATCCTTGGGTTTTGATAATTTAATTCAGTACAGATAGCAGTAAAACACTTAATCTCAAATTTTTGTTTATATCACATTCACATGCTAATTTTTCTCCCCTAGGTAATTGCAAACACATTTGTCATTCAATTTAAGATTTATTTCCTTTATTTAAGAGAATACTAGGAGAGAGAACAGGAAAAAATTCAAAATAAAGTTTTCCATTTATAAATGGTATGTGAAACAAATACATTTAAAAAATAATAAAAAATGGTTTCAGTTTCTGAGAAAGCATATTGATGTGCTTTTTATACACTGTACTTCCTACTTTTGTTACAAGTGTTGTATAGACATTTCTCACTAATCAATAGTGGAGTATTGATCTAAATGGTAATATGATCTCCCATCAATAAGGAGGAGTATATTATGGAGCCTGCTATAATTTTGTAAGCATATAATTGTGTTTTGTTTTTCTGTTATGCTATCCTAAAATGTGGAATCAAATTGTGTTCTATACTGCTACTATTAAATAAGAAAAGGTTTCTCTAAAAATAAACATTACAATGCAACCTAATTATGCCATCAAGAAACTGTGCCCTAGAGAATATCTTCAAAGCTCTGTCTGTGTATAATCAAGCTCTTTATACCAGACATCCAAGCTTCCTATTAACATTCTTCTGCAGAAAAAGAAAGTTAGCAGTTCATTTTCCTTTACATACAGTAGTATCCTTCTTAACTGTTTTGTAAATGGAAGCATTTTAAAAACAATTTCCATAATGGATTTATTTGTCAAGCATTTTTGTCAACATTGGTTGACTCATGATCCATGTGGTGCACAACCCCAATAAATAATATAAGTTATGTCCCCAGTTCACTGTAATTGCACAGAAAATCGACTCTGCTGAGGCTGTGTATACCACTGCATTCATAATAGAGCAACTCAGAACAATTTTATTCTAGGCAGAGAACTTAAAAAAAAAAGAAAAAAGAAAAAGCATGAAAGCATGTGGAAACAGACACACTGTACCTGTGACTGAGTAATTCACAAGAGGTTATTAAAGGAACTGGGACAGTATCGTGGAAAAAATGGAAGCCTGCTGACCCTCCCACTGCATCCTACCAACAAGAGCAATGTGATGTCTCAAAATTTGGTGGATGAGATAGTGAAAGCTATTTTAATAAGAAACAGAATAAACTATGATACTCTTCTTTCTTCCTCAATAATTTAATTTTAAAAAATGTTTATTCATAATGCACCCAGAGCAGAGAATAAAAACCTAATGAAAAAGGCTCTTAAAATATACTGAGAAGTCTTTCAGGTATTGGCAAGATTTCTCATTTGTTAACTTTCTGGGCAGTGTTCTCCTGAACAATTAAATGAGATCTGTTATGCACAGGGGATTAACTCTATACTTGTACAATAATTCTGATTAGCTTTATAAGGAATTACCTATGTAACAGAAGAATATCTGTGAAAGTCTTTAAGTCTGAAGAAAAAATAAATGCCCTCTACTTTACTTAACATTGAGAAAAGGGGCACAGAGATAAATTTAGAGTAGGCAAGGGGAGAAAAGGCAAGGAAAGTTATGTGAACAGGGAGGAAACAGAGACCTTTACTGAATCAAATGAAAAAAAGAATTAGAAGAAGGAAATAGATTGAAAGATGACATGATTAAGGAAGTTGTGACAAATGATGATTGGGATGAATATGAAGACAAGGATATAATGTGAAAAAAACTCGAAAGAAAGGATATTAACGTGTTAATAAACTTTTCAATGTGCTACTGCTAAACGGCATGATACAAATATACTTTGTGTCAGATTTAAAATATTACTTAATTCTTATACAATGCAAAGAATATTTGCATACAATTAGTCTGAAACATTTCTCAGTTTCGTACTATCATCACTTTAATTAGCATCTTATTTAGAAAAAGGCATCAAAGCAATATGTAGTTTTGCGTGGTTTAGCTAGAAAACTTGGTTTTTAATAAAAGATCATCAAAATTTCCTCCACAAACAGGGAATACTGCACAAAGACAAACCAGTTTTAATTGAAAGATAGCCTTAAGTTATAAAAGAGGGTAAAACATATATTTCCTAACGTAACTCTACAACAAACAAACATCATGAGTAAAAAATTGGAAATCCTTCTGTGGAGAAGTTACACAATACTGCCATGACTGTTTAAGATAGTGCTGTTTCCTTTTATGAAACATTTCCTTTGTATGTCTCAAAGTGTTAGTACCTAACACTTACAGATCCTTCACCACAGAAATGTAGAACTGCCACTTAAAACAAATACAAAGCATTATTTGTCTTCAGGTGATGAGCACTCTAGCATTACTACATGTAGGTAGTAGATGTGTCGATTTGCTTAAAACGGTAGAGCTCCAAGAACTCTTTGAAAGTTCCTAGAGAACACTTTCAATACAGTGAGTAGTCTAATACATTTATCAACATTGTTTACCTGTAGTTTTCTGAACAATAAATTTGATAAGAAAACAGAAAATGTTAAAACAGACATATTAGGGGGCTTGCAGCAGGGAGGAAAGAAAAGAAAACAAATATTGTCTCCTGTATTTCTTAAAATATTCTCAGCCTGAATCTAGGTCAGCTAAGCTACTTTGCCATTTGCATCCATAGGAATACGGTTTTAAACATATGTGGAAGCAATAACCACAAATTGTCCTCAAAATCTCTCAGAGAATCAGTTTCTCTACTACTCTCTTTTCCAGGACTCTCTTTTCCAGGAAATTAGCCCTAGAAAAGGATCTAACAAGCTACTTCCTTGTCACCTCTGAGCCATATCTTGTTAATACAATTTGTCTGTAGTCTCCTCCTTCTTCCTGTCCTCCCTCCTACCCAGTCTTCCAAATTCCCATAGGAAAAATATAAAGCTGAGCGGTTACAGAGCTGCTGGAGGGATACTTGAATTCTAAGCCCTAAAAGAGGTTTATCAGAACTAAACTTTCTTTGCATTTGGCGTATTCTGCTGTAGAATAAAATTCTGCCTGCAAGGAGGTCTAGATTTAAGTCTCAAAGCCACTGTTACTCTGTTACATATTGCATTATGGCTAAAGAACTTCCTCTGGAAAGAAGTGTCCGAGATACTTCAGCAACCTTCCTGTTTAGAAATTTCCATTTATTCCAGTTTATCTTGCAAAGAATGAAGGTATGTAGACGAAGAGGGGAACACTGAAAGCATTTCCCTGTGGTAAATGTAAGAAAGGAAAAATAAGATTGCATACATAAACTGTATACTGCAAGTTTAAGTATGAAAGATTGAAAACTAGCTCATCTACAACGTGAGCTGCAAAAACAATGCTTTAAGACACCAAAACATAGTTTAAAAAGCCACAGATCCAAATTTATTTAAATTCTTATTTATCTTGCTATCTGGCTACATATAAGTATACAGGTCTTCATATCATTTAGATTAGCTCTAACACTTTAACCACTTAAAGTCAGTTAAGACTACACTAAAGACTTTTTAATCGAAGAAAGAATATAGAATGCAAAATATTTTCTACTTGCATATACCTTATTCTCACTATGTTTTTTTCCTTATTAATTTGTTGTGGTTTGTCCCAACAGGTAGATAAGCACCACACAGTTGTTCTCTCACTCCCTGCCCCTGCCACTGGGATGAAAGAAAGAATCAGGGGAAAACAAAGAAGAACTCATAGGTTGAGATAAAAACTGTTTAGTAAGACAGAAAAAGGAAGAGGGAAAAAAAGAATATTAGTTATATAAATATATGTATATATTTAATACGTAAGATTATACGTATATACGTATTTATATACAAAACAATTGACGCACCAGCAATTGCTCAACACCTGCTGATCCATACCCAGCTAGCCCCCAAGTAACAGCTGCTCCCCTTGACCAACTTCCCTTAGTTTTATAGTGTTTTTCACACGACATCATATGGTATGGAATATCCCTTTGGTCAGTTCATGTCAGCTGTCATTGTTCTGTTCCCTTCCAAATCCATGTGCCCCTCAGCCCCCCTCACTGGCAGAACAGTATAAGAAACTGAAAAACTGAAATGTCTTTGTTCTGTACAGTACTACTCAGCAACAACTAAAAACATCAGTGTCTTATCAACATTGTTGTTCTCCTAAAACCAAAACATAGCATCATACCAGACACTATGAAGAAAAAATCAGCTTTACCTCAGCAGAAGTTAGGATATAATATTCTAATCTCAAAAAATACTGACTGTCAAAGAGATGTAAACAAATAAGTAGAATTTGTTTTGTAAATATTTCCAAACTAATAATACTAGAAAGCAGTTTAAATTTGAGTCAGCCAGACTTCCACAGGCCAGAGATGTGTCAAGCACCCAAAATTCTTCTTAATAGTAAGAAGAATATGAAAGAAATCATAAAGTAATATTATTTATTCTAAATACTTCATGAAGATGAAGAAAGCTATTTTGCTTTAATTCCAAACTACAATAGTTTATCACAGATAATAGATGCAGACAGCAGAAACAGAGCCTTACTTCTTTATTGCATCCCTATCAATAATTTAGATCCTGAATGTGGGGGTGCCAAAAATCATCCACAATGTTTCAGTGACATCAAATGTGTCTAAGATATTGAGTAGCTTGCAAAATGGGTTTGGATAGCAGTCAGAGACACAGACAAGGGTGTTAACTTATTGTGAGGCCTCACTCTATCCTCCGTCTCAGCTTTAGTTTAATTTATGGACAAACTATTTGTATTAAACAAATGCGTAATAAACATCTCAGGAAGAGATTATGTTTGTCTTTTATGAGACCAGGTGCCACTACATCCATAGATGCAAGTAACTTCACATGTCATATGAAAGATTTCCAGAAACTTATTTTGGCAGGAAGCTGCTGGATGAGAATTTGAGAACACAGCTGTTGTTGCTGCTGTCCCAGCTGCCTGCTTTTGCATATACTCCTGTGAACCACAGGAGGCTCGCAAGCGTTGGTTTTGCAGCCAACAATCCACAGACAGATTGTTGGCATTTTTGCAGCTATAAGGCAGAGGGACCACATGTAGGGATATAAAAAAGGTTATTGTTATTTAGGCATACGTAGGATTTTCAGAGTGGTACTAGAATCTAAACAGAATTTGCATGCTGTTTACTTTGGGCATAAGTAAATTTACTCCCTAGATTCACAAATTAACATACAGAGCTCAGACAGTTTCTGATCTCTACAACTCGTAGCTTCTTCCTGGATCTTTTCCAGAACATTATTTTTTTGACGTTGTGCACATGTTATCCATTGACCAGAAGGAAGAAGACTGGAATACAAAAATTAAAATGTGCAGATACAATCAATAAGAGGAAAATAATGGCCTTTGTTAAAGCTGCTTCTGAGCATATCAAGCACCTTCTCTATTTGAATCCTATTCTTATGCTTAGAAACCTCAGAGACTAAGTGTTATTATCTGCAGAACAACTGCACAATAATCACTGACAGAGGGCCACCTGTCTTCAAAATCCAGAGGATATATGAAGATGAAGAAACTGATACTAGTTTACTCTGGATCAGTGTTGTGCATTCATCTCTAGCCTGGAACATCATTTCTACAGTGAAGTAATACAGATGCTTGAATCAGAAAATAAGTGAAAATCAAAATACCAAATATGTTGATTAAATGAAATTCCTCAGAAAAGCATTTCTGTAAAGACCTCGTGTGGATCAGCTTTATAGCAGAGGCTCGCTTGCACCACGAGACTCTTTGCAGAGAGGTAAGACCATGGCAAAACAGCAAAGAAAGAAATGTAGGGAAAGTGAGGGCACCTCAGTCCCCCTCGAGTGGAAAAAGCAGAGCCCTTGAGGTACAACAGCACTGATGTGGTATGGGTGAGGCTGGGAGTGACGACAGCTCAACTCCACACATACAAAGGCAGCTCCCAGGGAGCACAGGGACTGAGGAGCACTGTGCACAGGACAGACAAACTGGGGATGGCGTGTCAGAAGGGCGTGGCACATCAGTAAACACATCAGTTCACACAGGGAGGGCACATAGCGAGGGTGATAGGCAGGCTGTTCTCTTCTCATCTGTGAGCTCCAGGATGTGGCTTTCTATTGAAACTAACATGGTGAACACTCACTGCAACAGCTGGGCTAAGGCAGCAACCCAGTCCGAGGGGTCACAGCCTTTCTGGGCTGATGCATGCACTCAGATGGAACTTCTGAGGAATGACAGAGCTGTCCAGACCTACGGTTGCGGGGAACTCCAGAATATGGAAATCCTTCAAGGGCCTGAGGGAGGAGGGGGATATCATGGGGTACAGGTGTGTCCTGCTCAGTGACCTTCTTGAGCAGATGGCCAGGCTGCGGGAGGAAATTACCAGGCTGAGAGGTACCTGGGAAATGGAGAGGGAGATGGATAGGAGGATGTCTGAACCAATGCACTCTGATTGACAGCCCCCTCTGAGGTCCCTGGAAGGGGAAGAAGCTAAACCAGCTTCCCACCTGGAGGAAACAGGACACAATAACATGCAAGAAGAAGAGGGCTGGATCCTCATCTCTGCTCGGAGCAGAAGGAGGTGTTTTCCCTTTACCCCCACAGTGCCCATGTGCAACAGATATGAGGCTCTGAGGCTAGAAACAGATGAAGGTCTGAATAGCAGTCAGAACCCAGGAAGCAACAAGCATATTGAGCAGGGCCAACAGAGGAACTGTAACAAAACCAGTGCCAGCAAAAAAAGGGCAAAGAATGTTAGTAACTGGGGACTCCCTACTGCGGGGCACTGAGGCCTCAATTGCTGCCCAGATAACCTCTCCAGAGAGAGAGCTGTCTGCAAGGGGTACATGTTAGAGATGTTAAGAAGACTCTACCACATCTGAACACTCATAACACTCAACCCACTCAGTAGCGTTGGGTCTCAGGAGTTGGGTCTCAGGAGGCTACAACAAGGGAACTGAAGAACTTTAAAAAGGAATTTGCATCCCTTGGAAAGAAGTTGAAGGGACCACGAGCACAAGGAGTGTTCTCCTCAGTCCTCCTGATTGGCATCTGGGACCTGGAAAAGAAGGAGGAGAATGACTCAGGTAAATGACTGGCTGAGTCGATGATGCTGTTATCAGGGTTTTGGCTACTATGATCTTGGGCAGGTCTTTTTGAGACCAGGTATGTGGGCAGTGGACTGAATGCAACTGAGCAGGTGAGGCAAAAGCATTCTGAGGAGTGAGTACTCTGCATTGATTACCAAGGCATTAAACTAGGTTCCCTGGGGGAAGAGAATGAAGTTTGATGTGACAAAGGAGGGCTGGGGGATGCTGTCGCTTTAGGAAATTGCAGGGAAAAACCTCTGAATTGTCCCATAGGCTATTTGCTCCTCAAAGAAGGTAACATTGCCAATAGTCTGTCTGAAGTTTTCCTATGTCTCTCGAGGGATATCTGCACCTTCTCTTTCTCTAAAGTGCCTGTATACCTATGCACACAGTGTGGGAAACGGGAAGAACTAGAGATCTGTGTGCAGTCACAGAGCCACGATCTCAATGAGATCACAAGGACATGGTGGGACAGCTTGTATGACTGCTGAGCTGACTTCTGTGAGACACTTGTCTCTGAGGTGGACGCATTCTGCACTGAAACAAGGAATCTATGATTCCATGAAGCACCTGAGCGGGTAAGGGGAAGCCCCTGTCAGGGAGCAGCTTTTGGGTGCCATTAGCCCTCCTCGTGGTGGTAGTGCTCTGATGCAGAGGGGGAAAGGCCAGGGCCAGCAGCAATGGGCTCACACCTAGGAGTATAAAGGCGGCCACTAGGGAGCATATCGACAGAGGAGTGCGGCGAACAGGATGGTCAGATAGGGTTTGGCACGTCAGAAGGGGATGGCATGGGCAGTTTGCACGGGCAGTTCATGTAGGGTGTTTGAGCAGGGAGGGTGAGTAGGGCATGCTGATCTTTTCATCACAGGTCGCGTGGGAGTAGCACTCTATTAACACCCCTTAGTTCCAGTTAGTTTCAGTGCCAAATTTCAAAAAATCCTAGAGAATATGCTCAGCATTTTTATGAAATATATTCTATTCTATTCTTTTTAGAAACAATATACATATATTTAACTACTTAATGTAAAAGTTCATTTTCATGTTTCTTTCCTATAAACTTACTAGATGAGATGCTCCAGATCAGTATATTAAACCTACCTCTCAGGGTTGGCATGGCCATGGGGATAATACACCAAAAATCTGTAATTAAAGCTGTTTATTGACATATGGTTAGCCAAATCAGATCATAGTCTCGAAGTTCCAGTGCTAGAGAGACCACATTATTATGTCAGAAATAGACAGGAAATAGAAAAAAACTGGTGATTTACCAACATGAACTATCTTCAGAATTGATAGAATCTGTAAGTTTACAAGGATTGCAGAATACGGATATTCTGAGTTGGGAGAGACCCACAAGGATCCAATTCATGCAATGGAAGCTGTTAAATCTGAATATTCTTGGTTCAAAAGTTTGTTTTGAATTGATCCAGTGAGAGCTACGTGTAGAAAGACAAAAGGACAGGCTTCTCCAAGCTGCACAAATAAGGCATTACATTTTTTAATGCAGTTTAGAGCAGGGAAGTTCTTGTCTTGCAAATACAGATAATTTCTGTAAAAGCTGGTACAGTCTACGCTTGAGTTTTTAGAATTTACATTTTGATTACTCAGAAATTAATTGAACAAATTTTTAAACAGGAATTATACTGACAGCTTTTTACAAACTATATATGTCTACTGGCTTTAATGACTTTTTCCACTAAGGAAAATTTTTCTTCCTCTCTTGTGACAGGCAGCCTGATCTCTTGCCTTCCCTAAAAACCACTGACCAATTCCTTACATCTGTCTCTTTAACTCTTTTCAACTATTTTTAAAATATGTAACTTTCCTTCCTCAATTTTCTCCTAGAACTCCACCAATAAAATCGTAAGAAATGAAAAGCTATCTTGTTCAAAAGGTGGCCTCTCTACCACAGAGCAGGATCTGATTGTAAGGCTGCTACCTGATTCTACTTATACTTTTCAAGTCACTGCTCTCAATTTCTCCTCTTAAAGCTGTTTCTCTTTGTAGGTGAAGAGAAAGGGAAAAACATGAAAAAGCATTCATAAGCTAGAGGTTGGAAATCCAGAATGCCCATGGCAGTCAGGAAGAGAAAATGTTCCCATGTTTCATGTAAAAGCTGTGACCATGGACAACGCCCACTTCCCCATCACAGTAACACAATACGTTTCACTGCAGCAATGTTCAGTACAATTAAGCATCTCTGCCTGTGGTTTTATATATTTTTGGAGCCACATTGTCTCTCTGATCTCTGTAAATTAATTTCCAAGTACTTTGCAATTCTGTTTTTATTGTTTATCAGTTTGTGCTAGCTCTTTGCCACTATTCCATATTACTACTGCAGTATCTCCAGTCCACACCCACTCTTAACACTGGTATATTCACAAATTTTGTAGTCATATATACTAAGGTTTAGGACCTGTGATTAAGCGGAATTATTCAAGGAATGGTTATTTCAAAACCTCCTCTTCAGAAACTCTGAACTCTGTGAACTCTCAACTCTGTTTTTTCTTACAAGAAAGGATGACAGAAAATATCCACAAATCAAACACCTTTAAAATTTTAATTTAAGAAAAAAATGTGTTTTTTTTTGAGTATACGTTTGCTTTTATCTATTTTTTATCAATATTTCATCTATTTTTATCAATTTTGTTGTGAAATTCTGAGTTTGGAAAGAAAATTGGAAAGAAAATTGCCAAATCTGAAATCACAGAATCATAGAACGATAGAATGGTTCAGGTTGGAAGGGACCTTAGAGATCATCTTGTTCCAACCCCCCTGCCATGGGCAAGGACACCTCCCACTAGACCAAGCTGCCCAAAGCTCCATCCAGCCTGGCCTTGAACACTTCCAGGGAGGGGTCATCCATAACTTCTCTGGGCAACCTGTTCCAGTGTCTCACTACCCTCACAGTGAAGAATTTCCTCTTCATACCTTGTTTAAATCTACCTTCTTTCAATTTATAGCCATTACCCCTTGTCCTGACATTATCTATCCTTGTAAGAAGTCCTTCCCCAGCTTTCCTGTAGGCCCCTTCAGGTACTGGAAGGCTGCTATAAGGTCCCCTCACAGCCTTCTCTTCTCCAGGCTGAAGAGTCCTAACTGTCTCAGCCTGTCCTCGTAGGGGCGGTGCTCCAGCCCTCTGAGCATCTTCGGTCCTCCTCTGGACTTGCTCCAACAGCTCAACATCTTTTTTTGAAATATAAATTTCCGGGTCCATATACAAAATATAGACATATATCCAAGATCTATGTAAATACTGTGGTGGGTGGTACGCTGAGGGAGGACTAAAATGTATATTTCTTGCCTAACACTTTTATTAGATGTGAAAGGAAGAAAAATATTCTTGTAGTCTTCTGAAAAGCTAAGCAAATGAGTCTGTATGTCTGGTGGCCATTAAAAATCCATTGACATTTCTCAGAAGACTAAGCAAGGCTAGGCTAGATCTGCAAAAAATGCAGTTTAGTTAGTTGCATCCTGTTCACATAAGTTATTCCTGCACCCTCATATTTTGTATGTATGTATGTATTTATTATTTCAAAATTTGCTCATGTTCAAAGTGTGTTTAAATATCTACAATCCTATTCTCCATTTAAAGTGTCTTATGGGTTAACATTTTCTGGGAAGCTTTTAAATACAATGTATTATACAAATGTAATGTATTTTTGTTTAAGTGAAAAATGAATGAGGTGAGAATTACACTATCCATGCAGAAAAGACAGGACATGAGTGAGATCATTTAATTAGGCCATAACTTTATTAACTCATCTGATAATTGCACATCAATAAGTCATACAGTTCAAACGGTTATTTCTCACTTAATGATTTCACCTGGTTGAGAGATGTTGTCAGCCTTTGCCAAGACCCCACTGCTACCTCCTCTCAAAAAGGTTAAAGGCACAAAGACGTATTTACTCCTCCTCCACAGTGTCTTTAGCTCTCATTGCTGCTCATTGTCTTTCATTCTTTTTTTTTTTTCATTAATGTTTTTTTCCCAAGCCTATTATTAGATTGTATCAAAAAGGGACTGAGTTCTGCCAGCAACTCAGTGTCAGCAGTGGATATCTAACACTGGCTAATAATTGATAATTTGAACCTTACCCAGCCTCTGCAAAATAGCAGAGGAAAGATTGCCTCCTAGCATCCAGAAAGGCTGATGACAAAGCTGAGTTCTGCTCTGATGTTAGTAATCTATCAGCAAGGCAGAATCATCTGACTAGGAGTTTGTCTTTCCTTCACCAAGATCCTCAAAGATTAATAATGAACTCGAACCCTGGCAGTCAACATCCTTATCTGTTCCCCTGTCTGTCTAGCTTCTTACTTTCTATGAAAAGAGTCAGAGGGGGGGTTGAAAGGCCAAAGTTCAAATCTTTCCTTAACAACATGTGTTTGATAAAAATGCTACATTCAATACCATTGTTCTCCATGGAATTATGATGGATGTGACACTAAAACTTAAAAGTTCATCTTCCTAGGAACACAAATACTTACATATTTCATAACATGATCTACTCTAATAGGTATACAAACAAGAACTGTAGGGTTTTTTTGTTTTTGTTTTCTTGTTTTGTACTGAATCTTAATTAATAATTGTATATCTAAATTAATTTCGCAGCAGCTTGCACATAGAATTTGGGTGAATGTCCTTAAATGTCCAATAGGAAAAGGCTGTCTTAAACACCTTTCTTTCCTGTAAACCATGAGTACTGTGATCATTTTCTACAACTGTATTTCGCAAAGAAGGCAAAGAGGCTACCTTCTATATGGAAAATTAATGAATCTATTCTCTTAAGTGAAACAGAAAAATTGTAATTATGGTTGGGGTTCAGATGTTAGGCATATATATTGTAGATTAGCAGTAACAAGACTGAATGAGTGAAGGCATGAGCATGAAGCAAGTCCTCCTGAATAATCTAATCCCCTAGCTAAACACTGAAAACTAATATACGCTTCTAGGATTAACAAGCAACTATGAGGATCTTTTAAAATCATCTCTTAAGGGATGTCCTATCCACATCCTTTCTCTCTGCACCAGAGAGATATATTAGCACTCCCTCTACTTACATTGTCTGCGTATTGTGCGACAGCAGACAAAGCTACTTAGTTACTCTTCACACCCAAGCCTAGGATAAGGTAGGATTATCAGGGATGTTTCAAATTGCATTGGAGCATCTACTGCCAGCGGTCCCCAGAACAGCCTCTGTCATATCTTTAAAAGAAACAGGATAGCATAGGAGAGCTGTTTACTAAGACAATACATTCAAATTCTTAGGCTGTGGGTATTTTTCCCTTATGAGTACATTTTATTTTGAATTACTTTCCCACATTTCCAGATAAATAAGTCATGTATATTCATAGTATTTGTCTATCTGTATCTTGTA
The DNA here is from genome assembly GCA_013396635.1 of Penelope pileata. Taxonomy (NCBI): domain Eukaryota; kingdom Metazoa; phylum Chordata; class Aves; order Galliformes; family Cracidae; genus Penelope; species Penelope pileata. The sequence goes on along the minus strand of WBMW01002997.1, from coordinate 4,797 downwards.
ACAACTTTCTAATTTGTTATTTAACTTCAGTTAAAAATGATGAAGGGATGCAAAGTTTAAAAATATCTGATTCCTACAAGTTTGATAAGAAGTCAGATACAGGAATCTGATCATATTAGAACCTCTCTGAAGGAAAACATGGAAGTATGAGTTTATCCTTAATTAAACATAAAAGAATCCATGAAACTACTCATGGTAGTTGTTCATGAGACTATTTCATAGCAAGTAACAGTAAAAAAAATTGTTTGTGCCACTCCTGCAAAATTTTCTTAAAGATAACTATTAATTACTCTGTTTTGTGTTTCTCCATTTCTGATTTATTGAGCTGAATAGTTAAGAGTTTCTATCAGGTATAGGCATTGTGTATTAATGTTTTTGGAACAAGCTTGTCATTTCTGACAAAATAATGACACTATCAGAATCTTTGCAAATGCATGAAGTTGTTTAACAAGGTCTCCTTTTGTCAATTGCAGATGTATGACTATATGGCTGTCAAAGAACATCAACACTGATCACACAATTATCTTATTTCAAATAATACCCCCTAAAGCTTAAAAAAAAAAAGAGAGAGAGAGAGAGAGAGAGAAACATGCTGCACTTTACTGTCAGAATCCCACATATTTTTGCTGACAGAACTGGGCACTTGCCATTTCAGAAAGGATATCATAAATAATCACTCTTGATATTTTCATGCTTTTACTTTTCTTTTAGCACAAAGCATTGGTTCATCATAAAGCATTTAGATTGTATTGTAAATTATATTAATGACGCTGTAAAGCTTAGCCATATTAACAGACTACTCTTTTTATAGGCAGATGTACCATACCAACATAAAAGGAGATCAAGAGAGGTGTCTTAATAGCCTAATTATCCAAATTCTCAGAAAATCAAAGCACATTATGCATACCACAGTTACTTAATGCTAGATCCATTTGGCCATTAGATTTGTAAGTTGAAGTCTATTATGGAACTACCCATCTTTGTTGTAATCATATATACTCAAAAAATTCAGGACAAAGACAATAAATATCACAGAATCACAGAGGCTGGGAGGGATCTCTGGAGATCATCTGGTCCAATTCTTTGCTACAGTAGGTTCCCCAGAGTAGGTTTCAAAGGAAAGCATGGAGGTCGGTCTTGAGCATCTCCAGAGAAGGACATTCCACAGCCTCTCTGGGCAGCTTGTTCCGGTACTCTGTCACCCGCAAAGTGAAGGTATTCTTGCTCATGTTCGGGTGGAACTTCCCACGTTCCAGCTTGTGCCCAATACTCCTCGTTCTTTTTCTACTCACCACTAAAAAGAATCTGGCCACATCCTCTTGATATCTAGCCTTCAGATATTTACAAGCATTTTTAAGATCTCCTCTCAGTCTTCTCCAGGCTGAACAGACCCTGGTGTCTCAGCATTTCCTCATAAGGGATATGCTCCAGGCCCCTCATCATCTTTGCTGCCCTCCACTGGACTCTTTCTAGGAGACTCCTGTATTTTTTGAACAGGGGAGCCCAAAACTGGACACAGTACTCCAGATGTAGCCTCACTATGTGAGGAATATCTAAAATAATTTTTCAAAGACAGGATCTCTGGTGAAGAAGTTTTAATTCACGATTGCAATGATGGGTGTCCTGTAAACAGGAGCACACTTATGGAAATAATACAACATATTTTATAACTTCTTCTTCCTGTTGCTTAGTCATAGAATCATAGAATGGCCCAGGTTGAAAGGGACCCCAAGGATCATCAGGTTCCAACAGCCTTGCCACATGCAGGGCCACCAACCTCCAGATTAGGCACTAGATCAGGTTGCCCAGGACCCCATCCAGCCTGGTCTTGAACATGTCCAGGGATAGGGCATCCACAACTTCTCTGGGCAGCCTGTGCCAGCATCTCAGCACTCTCTCAGTAAATAATTTTTCTCTGATGTCTAATCTAAACCTTCNTATATATATACACAAAGAGGATACGCAGAGCAAGGGCTCACAGTCAGCAGCGACCCTTCCTCCTGGCTAACCTCTTCCATAACAAAAGCAACAGGAAACCCAAAAAACCAATCACATGATGTTATATGGTATGGAATAGCTCTTTGGTCAGTTTGGGTCAGCTGCCCTGGTCCTGTCCGCTCCCAGTTCCCAGCTCCTTATGCCCCCCCCAACTGTTTCACTGGCAGAGGAATGCGGAACTGAATATGTCCTCGGCTCCGTTCAACACTGCCAGGATGTTATCAGTTTTGTTTCTCTTCTGAGGCTAAAACATAGCTTCATACTAGACACTATGAGAAATGTAACTTCTCATTAAAAAAATTGGAAAAAAACTGCCCCAAAACTGGATGCAGAACTCCGGATGGAGCCTCATAAGGGCGGAGTAGAGAGGGACAATTCAGATCTGTCCTTGAGGGGATTGGAGTTGGCTCTCCTACAGCCCATGTTTGCAGTCCTACTTATTGCCTTATTTCTTGCATGCAAGGCCCTGATCTCCACTATCTCATGGTCACTGCAACAAAGGCTGACCCCAGCCTTCTTATTTGTACTTACTCAATCTACCACAATGGGAAAATAAAGCAACTTTGTGTAGTTTTGATTTGAAATAGCATTCATTCTGTGCAAAATTTTGAGCTCTTTAATTTTGAAATGAATGATTATTCAAGTATGTAATGCAATGATTTTAAGAAAAGAATGATACTGTGGTGATGGTTATCACAATCTCAAGGTGCTTCTTCATTTAATCCCCTAAAATCAGTCTATCTCTCCTTTGAAAACAAAAAGGCCTTCATTCTACAACATGAGGTTAGTATTAGAGAGATCTGGCCTTGGTATGTGCAACTGAGCACACAAAGGGTCTGGATAAGTATCTAGACTCATTATTTAGTATGGTGTTTGAGAACAGGAGCTGATTGCCAAGCCGCTTTCTACCATCTATCAGCGTTCCTGGTTGTCTGGAGAGGTCCCAGAAGATTGGAGGCTTGCCGATGTGACTCCCATCTACAAGAAAGGCCGTAAGGAAGATCC